>JARSSU010030070.1:0-56140 GCA_029619165.1 Eurosta solidaginis | reverse complement strand
TGCAAACTTTGAACTCAGTAGGCTATTTAAAAAATCCTCTCTCGCCAAATGCAAATCATGCTCTGCAATTCGCTTATCGAACCTGTCCTGCTACATGGTGTAGAAGAATGGACCATGACAACTATTGTGGATAGGCATAGACGTAAAAATTACAAATAGAACCGATCACCCTGATTTTTAAGTGACTATCGTGGTCTCATTCTATATCTCTTTCTATAACCCGTTGAAGATAGCCGGCCCTATGCACCGCCATATTGATCATCCTGTCAAAACGCTGCCAAATCGCTAAAATGTAGCCATCTTGAACTTCTGCCAGTCATTTGACGGATAAGATATCACTCTTGTTTTGTATACAATGATGACAACGTCAGATGAGGCGGCTATAAGAATGCTCAAGAAAAAAGTTCTACAAAAGATTTACAGACCTCGTCGCAATGCCTATGCGGTGAATACCGAAGGAGACGTAATGATGAGCTGTACGGGTTTTACACACATGTGAACATAGTTCAGAGAATCAAACATAGTGGCTAAAGAAGTTGCTCCGCCAGAGAGCATTCTTTTGGGAACCCGTATACGAAGCATAGGCCCTCTCTACTGGAAGACCAGTGGAAACAAATTAAGTTCCTTCGTGGTGCCCATTGGCGTTAATTACACCAACGGCCAAAACGGTTGAGCGGTTACGTGCGCTTATGGGCTAGACATCACTAACATACTTGCTGACTGTATCCTATCTGCCACTTTCGCAGGTCTCTCTTCCTTCGCTGTTAAGCAAAGTGTTTGCATTCGAACAAGGCGAGGCGTACGTCGTCTTAATTTTCGTAGTTTAGCCAGTTTCAGGACTTCACCCTTTCACATAATGTTGAGGTATTGGCGGAAAGTAACAGTTCTGTTTTTATTTCCCTAATCCACTTTGCTGCAGTACTATGCTCCCCTGCTGTTGCGGCGATCGGATCTGTGCATTTCTCTTCTCGCTTCTGCGCCAATGTCGTATAATTTCTTTCTTTGCTCAAGCAAAAATATATTTCGATAAGCTTCCCACAACGGACAAGCAAAAACTTCTGCGGAAAACTCGCAGGGCTCTCTGCTTTGAACCGAGGGGAGAACGTTACTTCGTGTATTTCATTTCGTCCTCCCGAATTTCTGCACCGTGTAAGGCTGATGGCACAATGCTGCTTAAAGGTTAAACTAGACGTGAAGCGTAATTTGTTTTCTTATATTTTACTAGCTTAAATCTATGCTGGCATTAAGACAACTTTTATAATTTTCTACAAGAAATGTTCACAGCTTTTTATCGACGCTTCTTGAGGGATTTTTAGTCAAGCTTACACCAAGAGAGAGAGATGGCAAGAGGGAGACGCCTGAAAAACACAATAATTTTATTACCTTTCAGTAATTCTGTAATTTTTATTACTCAGTGAGCAGAGCTCACAGAGTATATTAAGTTTGATTGGATAACGGTTGGTTGTACATATATAAGGAATCGAGATAGATATAGACTTCCATATATCAAATAATCAGGATCGAAAAAAATTTGATTGAGCCATGTCCGTCCGTCCCGTCCGTCCGTCCGTTAACACGATAACTTGAGTAAATTTTGAGGTATCTTGATGAAATTTTGGTATGTAGGTTCCTGAGCACTCATCTCAGATCGCTATTTAAAATGAACGATATCGGACTATAACCACGCCCACTTTTTCGATATCGAAAATTTCGAAAAACCGAAAAAGTGCGATAATTCATTACAAAGACCGATAAAGCGACGAAACTTGGTAGATGAGTTGAACTTATGACGCAAAATATAAATTAGTAAAATTTTGGACAATGGGCGTGGCACCGCCCACTTTTTAAAGAAGGTAATTTAAACTTTTGCAAGCTGTAATTTGGCAGTCGTTGAAGATATCATGATGAAATTTGGCAGGAACGTTACTCTTATTACTGCATGTACGCTTATAAAATTAGCAAAATCGGAGAAGGACCACGCCCACTTTTAAAAAAAAATTTTTTTAAAGTAAAATTTTAACAAAAATTTAATATCTTTACAGTATATAAGTAAATTATGTCAAGATTCAACTCCAGTAATGATATGGTGCAACAAAATACAAAAATAAAAGAAAATTTAAAAATGGGCGTGGCTCCGCCCTTTTTCATTTAATTTGTCTAGGATACTTTTAATGCCATAAATCGAACAAAAATTAACCATCCTTTGAAATGTTTGGTAGGGGCATAGATTTTATGGCGTAACTGTTTTCTGTGAAATGGGCGAAATCGGTTGATGCCACGCCCAGTTTTTATCACAGTCGTCGTCTGTCCTTCCGCATGGCCGTTAACACGATAACTTGAGCAAAATCGATATTATCTTTACTAAACTCAGTTCACGTACTTATCTGAACCACTTTACCTTGGTATGAAAAATGAACGAAATCCGACTATGACCACGCCCACTTTTTTCGATATCGAAAATGCGAAAATGAAAAAATGCCCATAATTCTATACCAAATACGAAAAAGGGATGAAACATGGTAAGGTAATTGGATTGTTTTATTGACGCGAAATATAACTTTAGAAAAAACTTTATAAAATGGTTGTGACACCTACCATATTAAGTAGAAAGAAATGAAAAAGTTCTGCAGGGCGAAATAAAACACCCTTAAAATCTTGCCAGGTATTACATATATAAATAATTAGCGGTATCCAACCGATAATGTTCTGGGTCACCCTAGTCCACATTTTTGGTCGATATCTGGAAAACGCCTTCACATATACAACTACCACCACTCCCTTTTAAAACTCTCATTAATACCTTTAATTTGATACCCATATCGTACAAACTCATTCTAGAGTCACCCCTGGTCCACCTTTATGGCGATATCTCGAAAAGGCGTCCACCTATAGAACTAAGCCCCACACCCTTTAAAATACTCATTAACACCTTTCTTTTGATACCCATATTGTACAAACAAATTCTAGGGTCACCCTGCTCCACCTTTATGGCGATATCTCGAAACGGCGTCCACCTATGGAACTAAGGAATACTCCCTTTTAAAATACTCATTATCACCTTTCTTTGATGCCCATATTGTACAAACAAATTCTAGGGTCACCCCTGTCCACCTTTATGGCGATATCTCGAAAATGCGACCACCTATACAACAACCCCACTCCCTTTTAAAACCCTCATTAATACCTTTAATTTGATACCCATATCGTACCAAACACATTCTAGAGTCACCCCTGGTCCACCTTTGTGGCGATATTCCGAAAAGGTGTCCACCTATAGAACTAAGCCCCACACCCTTTTAAATACTCATTAACACCTTTCTTTTGATACCCATATTGTACAAACAAATTCTAGGGTCACCCCTGGTCCACCTTTATGGCGATATCTCGATAACGGCGTCCACCTATGGAACTAAGGATTACTCCTTTTAAAATACTCATTAACACCTTTCTTTTGATACCATATCGTACAAACAATTCTAGGGTCACCCCTGGTCCACCTTTATGGCGATATCTCGAAACGGCGTCCACCTATGGACTAAGGATTACTCCCTTTAAAATACTCATTAATACCTTTAATTTGATATCCATATCGATACAAACGCATTCTAGAGTCACCCCTGGTCCACATTTATGGCGATATTTCGAAAAGGCGACCACCTATAGAACTAAGGCCCACTCCCTTTTAAAATACTCATTAACACCATCGTTGATGCCATATTGTACAAACAAATTCCTAGGTCACCCCTGGTCCCCCTTTATGGCGATATCTCGAAACGCGTCCACCTATGGAACTAAGGATTACTCCGCTTTTTAAAATACTCATTAACACCTTTCATTTGATACCCATATCGTACAAACGCATTCTAGAGTCGCCCCCTGGTCCACCTTTATGACGATATCTCGAAAACGGCGTCCACCTATAGAACTAAGGCCCACTCCCTTTTAAATACTCATTAACACCTTTCGTTTGATGCCCATATTGTGCAAACGCATTCTAGAGTCACCCCTGGTCCATCTTTACGGCGATATCTCGAAAAGGCGTCCATCTATAGAACTTAGGTCCACGCCCTTTTAAAATACTCATTAATACCTTTCATTTGATACCCATATCGTACAAACGCATTCTAGGGTCAACCCTGATCCACCTTTATGGCTATATCCCTAATGGCGTCCACCTATAGAACTATGGCGCACTCCTCATAAAATACTCTTTAATGCCTTTCATTTGATACACATGTCTACAAACACATTCCAGGGTTTCCCTCGGTTCATTTTCCTACATGGTTATTTTCCTTATGTTGTCACCATAGCTCTCAACTGAGTATGTAAGTTCGGTACGCACCGAACTTCCTAACCTTCTACTTCGTTTATATATAAAACTGAGTATCAGCGAAGTGAGTCCCGGGTTTTATAGCACATATTGCTAATAAAAGTAAACAAAATCATTTAATAAACGCGTCCCCGCCTAATAATACCTAGTGTAAAAGGAGCTCACAGCTGAGTATATTATATTCGGTTACACAAGATTTTAGATTCCCTTAATTGTATGTATATGGGTATTCCATCCCATTTCGACCAATTTTAAACCTACCCCTTTAGAATTGGCTGAAAGTTTTTTCTATTTTCTAGCTTTACGAAAGACGTTTTTCAGAATTTTTTCAAATTTTTTCATCCACACTAACAAAAAAAGTTATGAATTATACACATTTTGTTTCAAAAGATGCACTATAACTTCAAAAATTGACGTTTCGTTTTTTATTTTTTAGGCTCTGTAAATTTGAATTCTGTTCACTCACAGTGCTTTCAACAAAAAATTTCATCACTGTGATCTCCTATGAAATGGCAACTATCCCACTCTGCAGTTCGGCGACTGGTTGAAGTCTTAGGTGTTCTGCCGCCATGGTGTGGTGGTAGCGTGCTCCGCCTACAACACCGATGAGCATGAGTTCAAGCTCCGCCAAAGCAACATCAAAATGTAAGAACAAATTATCAAAAATAGTTTTTTTGCCGAACTTAAGTGGTTCTGAAATAGTCTCTCACTTGATGATTAATAGAAATACATCAAGCTAAAGATATATGCGCTGTTGGTACAAGTGTGGCTCCTAAACTGTTTCTGACTTCCATTTTTCAGCAGGTATAAACGCACGTCTATCATCAATAATTTACTTACTCATTAATTGATATTCTTTTAAGCACACAAGTACGAAAGAAAAACATAAAAAACATACAAACAATAAACAAATATCACGTTGCTTTCCCAATTGAAAAAACGTTTTTATTTTGTATTGTGGGAGCAAATCTAAGAGCACGGACGGACTCCAAGAGGCATTTTGGGGCGGAACTTTTCGAACAAAAATTCGATTTTTTCGGTAGCCAATAGACTTCATCGGTGTAGCGCCTAGCGATTTGTTTTATATCCTACTTAAGTCAACCGGAAAAATCGGTAGTCTTAACCGAAAAAAAGTTTATGTTAGCATTGCTCATTCATCCGATCTATTTGTCCGTGGGGTCATCATCACACGTTTTTTTGCAATAACTGTCATTTAAAGAATGTATGTTATGAAATTCAACACACTACTTTTTCTGACCGCGACTAATACTCCTGTAAAAAATAATACTATTTCAAAATGAAATATAATTCTGTGATAATTCAATACTTACGAGATATTTCCGGCATTAATAAGGCTACAGTGCTAAAATTTTACGTGATCAACTGCGCAAGGTTCGCTTAAATACTATATTTGACTATCTTGAAAAAAGCGGGTGGCGACGCCTACTAAGGCGCTCGAATCTTTTGAACATCTTTGCATCGACTTCAAAAACGGTTGAAGATGTTGTGATATTATTTACAACCATCTCTGCTTTTTAAAATAGAATTGCCCTATATAAAAATGAAAATAACACATATACAAATTCGAGATTTGTAGCATCTATCGCGTTTCTCATGTATTTGGCAATGAAAAAATTTATTTTGTTCGAAAATAAAAATAAAGAAAAAAATTTAAGCACTTCCTTTATATAAATGGACAAAAATCAGCGAAAAATGTCTGCTTATATAAAGATATATTCTTGCTAAACTTTGATGACTAATGATATCTCCTTTCCTACTTTCCAATCCAAGTCATGTGCGCTCCCACTTTTATATTTTACTTCTCATAAATATTTTTGCAATTTCTATGTCAAAATTTAAAAATCAAATTAGGAGACATTTTTCGCTGATTTTTGTCCATTTATTAAAGGAAGTGCTTAAAATTATTTATTTTATTTTATTTTCTCCTTTTCTCTTACATTTTCTCGTGTCTTAACCTATCTGTTAAGTTTTACGTTTGTAGCTTAATGAAACTACATAAAAATCAATCCAAAATTCCCCCGCTCCGTTTGATTTTTCTAAATATCTCAGTCCGTGCGCCCCCTAGCGAAACTTTTTGTATTATGTCATCGGCTGTCATCGACCTCTGAATTAAGCTCTAAATTTTTAGCCTCTAGCTCATCGAGAAGTTACTTAAAACCCGGTTTCAAATTTCCAAATTATTATCTAATTTTTTCGATCCGTGCGCCACCTAACGGAATTTTTTCTCCTTTTGTTCCTTTGTCACGGTGTCTTAACCTGTCTCTGAGTTTTCATGTCTATGGCTCAATGAGAAGTTACTTTAAAATCAATCTCAAAACACCAAACTTCCAAATTCTTATCTAAATATTTTGATCCGTGCGCCACCTAACGGAATTTTTTTCTCCTTTCTTAAACTGTCTCGGCGTCTTATCCTATCTGTGAAGTTTAGAGTTGTAGCTCAATGAGAACTTACATAAAAATCAATAACAAAATTCCCTCCGTTTCGTACGATTTTTCTAAATATCTCTCCCGTGCGCTCACTAGCGAATCTTTTTGTATCGTGTCATCGGGTGTCATCGACCTCTGAATTATATTTGAAATTTCAAGTCTCTATCTCACCGAGAAGTTACTTAAGAGCTGGTTTGAAAATTTTCAATTCTTATCTAATTATTTCGATCCGTGCGCCATATAACGGATTTTTTTCCTTCTGTTGCATTGTCACGGTGATCTAATCTGTGTGTAAAGTTTCACGTTTGTAGATCAATGAGAAGTTAGTTAAAAAATCGATTGCAAGATTTGTATGAAAGGCGGACAAACATTCAACCGACTAATATAAAGGAAGTAAAATACATTTACATAGCAATTTCAGATAATAATAAATGGAGTGAGGACGATCGACTTCGCGAAATATTTTCATATCCACCTCAAAGTTTAAACATTTAAAGATCCCTTAAGCTACATACATGGCTGCCACCGATCGAAAAATACGGCACAGAGTATAGGAAAACATTTCAAACACGGAAGATTTCAAACACGGGTCAAATCTCTGCCGGAAAGAAAAGGCAATCTGGTAACCAATGTGCAGGAAGTGGGCAGATTCTAAAGGCAAGTCGTCTACATCTCCTTAAAAGGGCAGCGTTGAAGCACCAGCGATGTTGATAATGTTCCAACCCGCTCTTCACAATAATTGCTACTGGAACATTTCCACGGTTGGTTGGTACGGGAAAAATCATATTTTTTTTAAATTTTAAGCCGTAACTAAAGAAACAATTAACTTTTGCAGACAAAGTTTTTCGTGCATTATGATTGTATGTGCATGTGTAAATAAAATTAAAAACCTGCTCTTGACAATCGCAAAAAATCATCCCTTTGTTTGGGACACCCGTCAGTCAGCAGAAACTTCAAAGGAACTATTAGTATTAAAAACAAAAAACAAAAACAAATACTAAATTATATAGTACTTGTATCAAGGCTTATTAAATAACAAACAAAATTTAAATAAGTTTTTTCGATGTTTTTAATGAAAATGGTTTATATGGCACACGTGTGCCGTAAATTTCGATTTTGCCTATACTATATATCGTAGCGTTCTCCACTTCCTCCAAAAATCCTGGGTTCAAGCCCTGGGCAAAGCAACTTCAAAAAATAAGAAACAAGTTTTTTTCAATTAGAAAATTTTTCTAAGGAAAGTCGCCCCTCGGGAGTGATTCCGAATGTATCTCTGGAAAATTCGCAGTGAAAATTCATCTGCCTTCCAAATGCAGTTCGGGGTCGGCGTTAAACATGTAGGATCAGTGCCACTGATTTGTAGGAAAAATAAAAAGGAGCACGACGTAAATTCGAAGAGAAGCTAGACCTACATTCTCTTCTGGAGATTTACTCCAATTTATTTATATTCACATACATATTCCAGGTACAGAATTAGTCTATATACGGAAATGGACATTCTGTGATTTTTCAGCTAATTAATATGAATGAATAGAATAAATGGTTGCAAAGCAATATTTGAAAACTATTGATTTTTCAATTAAATTTTTCTATACCCATTTTTTTAAGCTGGTTTTTTCACAAGGCGCCCCCGCCTGTGGATCCGCCACTGCTAAGACGGCTGCAAATTTTTAGCATTTGTGGCGTGGAATTTGAGTTTTTAATGAGCTTTTGTTTACTTTCTAAACTCTACAAAGGCGGAGTGAAAAGTACGTCACGTTTTAAAATTATGTGTAAAAGGTTACATTATTTATTTCTCTCAAAATCAGCGGAATGTTACTAGCGGTTGAACTGAAACAAAGCGAGGTCTTCTTTCTGCTAACTTATGTACGTCAATAAGAAAAGCGAGGCGAGGTAATTTTTTGCAATAAAAGCAAGTTTAACTAATTATAGATGTCAATAAAATACGTTGTAATTGATGCTGGATAAGCAAGATACATACGTATGTACAATCCTGCAAGATGCGCTTGGCAGGTTACACACTTGGGCCGCAGTGAGCGGTATCAATATCAACCTAAGCAAGACTGAACTGATGCTTTTAAGTAACAGAACTAAATACCTTAGCCCAACTGCCTTTACTAAATGGCACTGAACTCCCTCTCTCAACCGAGAGTCAAGTAACTGGCGTCTAAATAGACAACATAATAAAGTCATACATACATTGCATACTACTCTTGTAAGATAATTTGGCAGGAACTAGGGCCTTAGGCGAAGTTTATGATATGGCTTATACAGCCGTCATAAGGCTCATCAAAGCGTACGTAGGGTTAGTGGGGGAAAGTCGTACAAGCAATACAACATTAAACAAATAAACGTAAAATTTGTCCATAACCAGCTCCATTGGACCTGCACATACGCCTAACATCTCGGCCATCATACTTGGAGAGTCTAGAAGTTGGAAAGAAAAGATGTGTGGCCACTTGATATCCTATGAATTCTCCCCCAACGTGGAGTCGCCAAAAGATTATTTTTGCTAGGAATAAAAAGGTGAGGTCTCCCCAAAAACCGTGAAGCTAGTCTTCAATATGTATAGTAAATTTTACATAGCAAACCATGGAGATACCCTAAAATATATTACAACAAATACGACACTCTGTGAATTGTCGAAGTGTTTGTATACCAATAAAATAAAACAAAAATTTGTTCCATTTTTTTGGGATTTGGTTTTTTTTCGACTGAATTTGGTCCCAAATGAAAACATGGTGTGGCAACCGTGTTTTAAAGTGCTGGCATGAAATATTAAAAACTTTATAAGGACCAATAATATCCATGGGCACCACTTTATGACCAAATTAACCTTTTAATTGCAAATTAAAAAGAAATTTGATATGTTGGACTATAATTCATTCATTATATACTTATGTGTACATATGTATGTAAATTGTACGACGCCACCTTTCACATTTACTCTGATGCAAATTTGCTGTTGCGCTATTAACCAAAATGTCGAAAATAATTATTCAAGAGTTCTTGTAGACGGTCTCATCTCATTTTCAATTTATTTATAATATTAAAGATCATTGAACTTCATTTAGAGATACGAAAATGATTAAAATTATTTCAAAATCATATTTGCATTTCCATTTTGGGTACGATTATAAAAGAGATGCGCAAATCTAATTATAAAGGAATTTGTTTAATTTAGCATCGTGCAATTAAATAAAAACACAACAAGTGCATAATTTAACGAGTCTAAGTTCGGGTGAAACCGGACATTACATACCCAGCTGTAGACTTGAAATGCTGTTGTTGTTTGTTTTGTGCTGCTTAATAGTGATACAAGTCTGCGCAATAATACATATACATATGGTTCTAATCTGAACTAATTTTTCGTCGAGTTATGGCTCCCGAAACATAGAAAATGCTTAGTCATAAAAGGGGCGGTGCCACGCCCGTTTTTTAAAGGTTGAAGTTTTTCCTATTTATGTTATAAATCCACTTGGGAAATGAAATACCATTGATATAAAGATCTTTTTGCAAATATATAGCTATTTTATTCGTCCACGACCCTTTTAAAAATCTTTTATATAAAAGTGGGCGTGGTCCTTAACCGATTTCGTAAATTTTTCTTCAAAGCATTCCCTTATAGTGAAGGCAATCCTCTGTCGAATTTTGTTACGATAGGTCTAACGATTTTTGATTTGTGATTAATAATATTTGCAAAATTGATTTTATCACAACCCACTCAGCATTTAGGTGATTCAATTTGAATTTCCCTACATATCAATACAATTTGATTACCCGTTCTGACTAAATAATGAGTTATTATACAATTGAACAAAAGAAATAATCAAATATGAATACTTTTGATGATAAAAAACTAAAAAGCATTTTTCGATCACTTTTGGAATCATTTTTGAAGCCCTTAATGACTAAATTTAATATTTCATAAAAACCACAAAAGAATAATCAATATGCTTACTTTTGATGATCAAAAACTGAATATAGTTTTTCAATTACATTTGGAATCATATTTGAATCAATGTGTTTATAAATTTTTGATCACCTAAAGTAATCATTTTGTATGGATTCAATCGGGGATTGCCCGTATTGCCTTTCATTTTCATTCAGCTTTCTGAATCTTTTATGAATACTGTTGAAATTTTACTTTCATAGAAATCTTATTTTTTCACATACACATATTTTTCAATCATGAAGCTAAGAAAAAAATATATAAAATTTTATTATTTATGCAAAAGATATTCTTCAAGACAGAAATAATGTAATGCTGCTCGTGAACGAAGACTTCCCCACTCATTTCTCCCCTTTAGATCCCAGAAAATACATAAGATTGGACAATACATAGGTTGTGAGCTATTTGAACCCCAGGTAAGTGAGACTATCTTGTCATACTGGATACGGCTTCAACATCCCGTATCGTATCCGTATTTTAAGATGCAGACGGTATTGCTGATGTTGGATGTTGTAGTCGCAGGTGTATATCGGTCAAGTTTGTTTGCGAGTGTAGCTGTGGTTCGAATAGCTCACTTTCGCATGCTTCTTCCTGATGAAATAAGATATTATGTAGTATCCTATTTTGAATGAGATAGAAGAATAATGCATTATAATGGCATTCAAAATGATTCAAAAATCTCAACAAAACGATTGACATATGTTCACGAATATGACCAGAAAATAACTGTGAAAAGCAGTAAATATTACTCTAAAACAATTAAAGTTCAATTTTACAATATTCAATATGAATAAAAGCATTTCGAAATAGGAATCATAATGAGTATTCAAGAATAATCACATTATGATACAGTTTTCTCCCGACGATACGTTAATTTCGAACAGAAAGCTTTTAAATTTGAACGTTTTTAATCCATTGGGGTAGATATTTAAAATATTTTTTGATCAAATTTCAAAAAATGCTGGCTGGGAAGTGGGCGGTGCCACGCATATTTTAAAATTTTTTCAAATTTTTATCAAGAGTCTCAATATCAGTCCACACGTCAAATTGCAACGTTCTAGGTGTATTATTTACTAAATAATCAGTTTTTTTGTGTTTTCCAAAATGTTATATATATGAAAAAGTGGGCGTGGTTATCATCAGATTTCGCTCATTTTCAATACCAATCTATTATGGTCCAGAAAAGCTCGTGTACCAACTTACGGACATGGCTCATCAATTTTTTCGATACTGATGATTTTGATATATGGAAGCCTATATCTATCTCGATTCCTTTATACCTGTAGAATTAACCGTTATCAAATCAAAGCTATAATACCCTGTGTACAAGTACAGCTGGGTTATAAAAGGTTAATCTACAGGAATTGCGTCTTATTTAAATGGTACTTGTATAAATATGAAAAATATTGCGTTTTTAATAATATAAAAATTCATTGCTCTTTCATATTTAATTAAAAAGAACTTGACTGGTTAGATGTTTTTTCGATAATATGTTGCTTTTACTGACCTAATTTAGTTAGGGCCTATTACATCATCCTTAATACAGAGAAGCCGGTTTTTAAAAAGTTTGATACAGAAACGTGCAGTTCATAATCCGGACAATTATTATTAAAACTAGGCCTGGAAGTACTGACGACCTTTGTGCAGATCTATTGTGCATGAGAGGCTTTCAGCCTAATTTTGTTGTGGAGTCTGTGATGTGTCCTAAGTAACTCCTAGGCTTTTTACTCCATATCACGTAGGGATTAAGAGACACCACCTAGATGAGAGAGTCTCTATGCCTAGCCAGAGCGACGCATTCGCAGAGAATGTGAACCGGCGTTTCATTCTCCAGCTCACAGAAACGACAATTGAGTATCGGATAGATTTAACTTACTTACATAGGTGATATCGTAGACCACAGTGTCCGGTGTAGTACCCAGTGGAGTTTTTTAAGTCCTCCCTGCTTAGATTAATGAGTTTGGCTGATACTTTCGTTAGCGGAAGTATAAACAGTACGGCCCTGTCTTTGCCCTGGGCAGTCAATCCCAGTGACGTCTGAATTGTTTGTTTCCCAGTTACTTATAGTTTCCCTGGTGTGTGCTTTTGTAAGTCCACAAAAGTGCTCTGGACCATAGAATGCTGCTATAGCACCCTGCTTTGCTAGGTAATCTGCATGTTCATTACTTTCATGTCCCTAGATGTCCGGAACCATCCCTAACAAAACCTTGTTTTTGGCTCCCAGGTCATTAAGGATTCAGTTGCAGTCCCATCCATTAGCTTAGATGTAACTGTGTAGGATTGCAAGGCACGCAGGGCCGCCTGGCTGTCCGACATAATGTAGATGCTCTCGATATTGAACCTCTCCGCAGACATTCTCTAACCACAGACCTCTAATGCAGGATTCTGTCTAAAATATGGTGGGGTAGCATCCCATTGGTATTGATTTCTTGAAATTCGGCTCATAGATGCCAGCTCCCGTTCTTCGGTCATCGATTTCGATCCATCCATGAACCAGAGCTCTTAGTCTGTTTCTCAGTGGGTCCTGTCCGCAATGGAAACTTCACTGTTCCGTTCGATTCTAAGCTTAGGGGACATTAAGCCACGCAGTTGTAATGTGTAATAATGCGGAAAATAGCAAAGAACTATTAATTGAAAAGACCGGCGTTAAAAGTGTATTTAGTTTATGAGTGAATAGAAGCGAAACTTATAAAGATATCCGTATAAGTGCGTTGAAACAATAAAATGGCAGTGAAAGCTGGACTTACATGGACTTATTATTTTTTCCATAAGAAGCGCAGATGCCGGGTCATTCATTCGGAAAATTCAGGATCATTGATTATTTAGGTATCATTTCGGGAAAACTTGAAAACCATTTCGAGACTGTTTCTGGATAATTTTGGGACAGTTGAGCATCTTCGGTACACTTGGGGACTATTTTTGGAATCATTTCAAAACTATTTTGAGACCAATTCGGAAAAATTTCACAACAGTTACAGAATCATAAATAATCAAAATTATCTTGCAACGGTTCCCAATTGATCCCAAAATAGCCTAGTAAAGCTCAAAGTTTCAAGTGTCTAGCTCGGCGAAAAGTGATTTAAAAACCGATTCGAAGACAACTCATCTCGTATGAATGTTCTTACTATCTCGACCCGTGCGTCATTTAGTGGAAATGCGTTCTCCTTTTATTGGACCGTCTGGTGCCCTGAACTATGAGCAAGTTTCAAGTTGCTAGCTCAACGAGAAGTGGTCAAAAATCGATCGTAAATCTTACCCGTGCTCTGTATAGATTTTTCAAAGATATCTAAATATCTCGATCCCTACACCACATAGAAGAAATTTTACATTAAATACATATATAAGTTATATTCAAAAGTTTCAGATCTCTAATTAAGTTTACTTTAAACTCGATCGGAAAAATGTCCAAATATCGACAAGTTTTTACATATCATCAGGTTCTGCAGTAGGTTCCAATTTTCAAACACTATAGCTCAGAGAGGATACTAAAAAATCTATCGCAAGATTTATAATTTTGTGCTGAAACTTGCGGGCATACATGAAAACGAGTTTATATAAAGGAAGTAACAAATTCAGCAATAGTGAACCAAAATGTCGACCGGCTCGTTTAAAATATTGCATACAAATATTTTCAGAAACCAAATACTTGAACTAATAATGCAACTAGATATTTTAACTAAAGGTTCACATCAAGTTCAAAGCAGAATTCAATTTTTTACAGAAATCTAGTAATTATTGATGATTGGATATTATATAGTTTGACCTAATGACTTCGAATGGTTGGCTAGCAACAAACTAAATAACGCAAATAAATAAATCTTATCAAAAGCTATGAAACATTGTAGAAGTTTTAAAAGTTTAGAAAGGGGCGGTTAAATTACACCTCCTTCGAGTTTCGCTACTTAACTGTACAAGTTTATATGTACTACATTAGAGTGTGTCCTTAAATATTGTAACGAATTAGGAAAATTCCGCTAATTCCAAGCTTTCTGCTAACGTTCGAATCGCTTAACTGTTGAATAAATAACTCCAATATTCAATAATGCAAAATGGTCTTTATTATACTACTTTGAGAGTACTTCACAATAACACTTATACTTCACAACCAATAGCGTGCTTAAATCAAAACTGATTACTGATCTCAGCTTGCGCTGCTTTTATGCTCTCAGTTGTCTCGTTCATCCATTTCTCCTAAGGTCTAGTCATTTCGCGAAACTGTATTCCAGAACAATTATATCCCTTGCTTGGTTATTAGCTATATACATGTAGCTATATATATGTAGTTTATGTCTCTCTTATAGCCATATGTGGGTGTATGCGTGAGTACTACTTCGGCTGATGATTACATGTATTTGCGAGTATCTCTTCGTTGCCCTTCGTGCATAGTGATATTAGTATCAGGTTGGTAATGCTAATATTCGTCACAATATTATTAAGTACTTCATGCCAAGTATGGTTATATCATTATCAAGATTCCAAACGCTATTGAAGTATTTTTGAATTTCTTAATTTATCGCATAAGAGCATGAGTGGTTAGCTTTTTAAGAGCTCTGGGTATATTCGTAAAATTTAATGATTTTAAGATGTATTGCACAATATTTTCTTTTGAATTTGAAATTTGACGATTCGAGTTATAATGTCACTCGGGGATAATATAATTTCCAATTTAAAAATACAAAGATATCTGAAAAGATCTTTGGCAGAGTGGAAACAAACTATAATATAAGCCAGTATATTAATTCCTTTCGGTTTTTTCATCATAATAAAAATAAAATAATTTATAAAGGAAATTATTGTGCAATACGTATTTAACTCATTAAATTTTACGAATGCAATTTTTAAGATAAATTATAATAGCTGCTTTCGTTATAACAGTACTACTAGTGAAAACCCTGTTCAAATTGTAAAAAAATTGCATATTTGAGTATATTAAAAAACTCGGATATAGAAACAGAAGATGGATTTCTTATTAGGTTTGAAACTTTCGCTATATTCCTCAAAAAATTTTATTGAATAACAAAATCCGTTTTGGAAAACAAACTAACCCGGATAGAATATTTTTTACAAAAGCTTAAATTAAAACCTAAAATTTGTGCTTTCTATTTACCACAAAATCAAGTGTCCATACCAAATAGGCCTACTCTAATGTTTATACAAAGTAAGCATTACACGGCCCTCTACTTCCATTGTTGCTTCTCTGTGTGAGTCTTTTTTCTATCAAATCGAGTTTATTTGAAACCAAATGCCGATTGCAGTTTGAGCAGTGGATATTCAAAGATAATTAAAATAAAATACACATTTTTATTATTGCTAAGTTCAAACATTTCTAATTAAAACGCATTTTTGAAATTTATTAAGGCAATTTAAAAATGACGTGTGTGCCCTGCAGGGAAAATGTTTACTCGTGCAAAAGTCAAGAATAGCGATGAACATGTCTTTTCCCACATATGCAGCTTCAGATTTGTTTAACGGGTCTCGATATTGTAACGAATTTTGGGGATTTCTGATGATTATGCACCTTCTGCCAACGTTCGAATCACTGAACTGTCGAATAAATAACTCCAATATTCAGTATTGCAAAATGGTCTTTATTTAGCTTACTTTGGGAGTAGTACAATTATACTTCAATATCACGTACTTCACAAAAGCGTGGTTTAATCAAATCAGTTATTCTGCGGTGCTTGTATACTCTCTACTGTGTCGTTGGCATATTCCTCCTAAGGTCTAAACTTTTCACGAAGATGGAACAGTTGTATCGCATACTTGGTTATTTAGCTTTATGCGTGTGTATGTGTGAGTAAGAACTTCGTCTCTCAGCTGATGACTACATATGTGTATATGAGATAATTTCTTTGCTTTAAGCCGCTGGTTATGTTTGTGGAATGTTCTTCATTGCTTTGGCAAAATTTCAAAATTCATTGTTTTGGTAAAATTGATATTGTGACGAATATTAGCATCACTAGGCACAACAACAATAAAGCACGCTGGCACTCTGAAACAATCAATCATCATTTACTTACATACATGCAAGGCAACGAAGAGATACTCACAAACACATGTAATCATCAGCCGAAGTAGTACTCACATATACATACGCATACGGCTACAAACTACAAATATGCATGTATATGGCTGATAGCCAAGCATGAAGTGCGCGAAATTAATAGACCTTAGGAGAAATGGGTGAACGGGGAAACCGAGAGTATAAAAGCAGCCCAATCTTAGGCATGACTGTTCAGTTTTGATTTAAACACGCTATCAGTTGCGAAGTGCAGTATGATTTTGAAGTATAATTGTACTACTCTCAAAGTAGTCTAATAAGTCCATCTTGCAATACAGAATATTGGAGTGATTTATTCAGCAGTTTAGCGGTTCGAACGTTAGCAGAAGGTTTCAAATAAGCAGAAATCCCCAGAATTCGTTACAATATAAATGTTTGAAGAACTTAACCTCGACGTTCCATTATTCACTTTTGTAAGCATTATATCCATTTTAAGTTAACTTTTTCTTTGCATTTCACTTTCCAATAAACATATGGCAAACAGCTGTTTTTTAGTGATACTATTATTATTATTTTATTCCATACTCCATTAGGAGCTTAAGGATTCAACAAAAGTTTCCAATTATCTCTATTTCGTGCTATTTGTCTTAATTCGTTAAACGATTTGCCAGTTCCCTGAAGAACCGTTCTCCTCCAAGTCATCTTTGGTCGGCCCCTGCATCGTGTCGCTTGAGGATTCCAGGTTAAGGCAGCATGTGCCATATTTACGCCTCCGTATTTCAATATGTACACTGGTTTGGTTGGTCAGCCTCCATAACTCTTCGTTCGATATCGTTCTTGGCCACCATATCTGCACTATATTTCTCAAGCAGCGGTTAATGAAGGACTGTAGCTTGGCTTTAGTTTCAGCAGTTACGAGCCAAGTTTCCGAGCCGTATAACAAAACAGACTTCACACATGCGTTAACAATTTTTATTTTTGTTCAGTTCGAAGGTTGTTAGCGCGCCATACACCACGAAGTCTGGCAAAAGCTCCCCGGGCTTTTTGGATTCGAGCGTTTATATCTCTTTTTGCACCACCATCTACGGCAAGAATACTTCCCAAGTATGTAAAGCTTCGGTGTCGGATGCTATACAAACACATAAGCTCACATGTATATTGTGGTTGCCGCTTCAATAAAAACAAGATGGCTGTGTAATTAGTTAGCGTGTTGCGTATTTTGATAAACTTTCAAAAGGCCTTTAAAGTTCTTGTAAAAATTCGGTAAGGTCAGAGAAAATTCAGAAAAAGCCTGCTTAGAACCGCTTCGAATAAACCGGTCAATCAATCTAATGAATACTTATTAATAGTATGTATGCATAAGGTCAATCATTTTTTTTTGTAAATCTTAATTTTAATTACTTTTATAACCTCTACAGCAGTTAATTGAATAAATTTATAACCTTGTAGTTGCTCCAAATCACGTCCTTTTTGCCAGCACTCTTTTGAAATTTAAACTAATCATGTAAGCTGTTACCTGCATGTTGAGAAAATTATGATAGAGAGACTATTAATTTCTAACTAATCAAAAAACTCCCTAAAGTCTCGCAACACTACGTTCATCCCGACATCATCAACCTACTGTTCTGCCCCACTATATGAAAGGATGTGATGACAGACTGAAAACTAATCATTTTGAACCTATCAACAAATTTCTTCTATGGTGCTCGGACAACCGTGCAACCCGACATCTATCAACAATAAAACTCTGAATTTATTCGAACTTTGTACGGTCTTTACCTTATTATTATTTTTTTTTCAAGAATCTGCCCTTATGCATAACGTTATCTTTCAGATAATTCTTATGCCTGATGACATAAGTACAAAAAAATAGGAAGAATACGCCATACAACTAATATTCCTTACAGAATTAAGGCCAGATACCATAAGCCTTTTGGCCATATGAAATAAGCCTTATATAATGTTCAAATTTATTGCTGGGTTTACATACATAAGCACTTCTGAATCTAAAAAACTAAGTGATTAAAAAACAAAATATAGGTTACAATCGCTGCCGACATCGCGACCCGCCACGTAAAGCTAATAAATAAATTAAAGGCCAACACAGGGCGATTGAATGTCTTAGACCATAGCATCAATAAACCTGCATCACTACAAATAAAACCACTGCAACAACAAGCAGCAGGGAAAACTGTGGTAGCGCCGAAGTCGCTTCTATTATTGCCACTACCGTTAAGCTTGTTGCAACTATTCGATTGCTATTGGTGGGTACTGCCCTATCGCTGCCGTTGCGAATTTTCGACGTTGATGGAGAACAAATCATGTTCAATACTGCCAAAATTAGGAGCAACAAAATAAAATAAAAAACACAGCACAACAATAAAAAATTCATAAAAAAAACTTTCGCAGTCATAAATTATCATAATAAAAATGCAAACGTTGTGCAAAAAGCTTGAATTCGTAAAAAATTTGTTAATTTATCATTTGTTCAAGTAATTGAAATGATTATAATCATGACAGAAATATTTGTAAGTTAAAGCAAAACTTAACCGCATATAATTTGCAAAAAAATGTATAACGAGTCAAAAGACGAGACAAAGCTGAATATTTGAATGATTATTGGTTTTGCTGCTTCCTCAAGCAAACGTCTGCCGTTTTGATTGTACTACAAAAAGTAAACTTTTTTTTAAGTTTCCTCAAAATTTGAGTTGCTTTGTTTACTGGGCGTCTGCATAATTTTTAAGTGCGTTGGTATGTGTGTTGGTATTGATGAACATATTGCGGTGATTGATGAGGTTCATTTCAATTGTTTTTATAATCAGCTGAGCAGAGCTCACAGAGTATATTATTTTGTTCGCATAACGGTACCCCGTAACGGCATAAACTAATCGAGATAGATATAGACTTCTATATATCAAAATGATCTGCGCGAAAAAAGAAATTCATTTAGCCATATCCGTGCGTCTGTCCGTGAAGTAAAATTTTGGAGAATGGGCGTGGCACCGCCCACTTTTAAAAGAAGGTAATTTAAAAGTTTTGCAAGCTGTAATTTGGCAGTCGTTGAAGATATCGTGATGAAATTTTGGCAGGAACGTTAATCCTCTTACTATATGCGTTCTAAATAAAAATTAGTAAAATCGGATGGTGAACACGCCCACTAAAAAAATTTTTTTTTAAGTCAAATTTTAACAAAAAATTGAATATCTTTATAGTATATAAGTAAATTATGTCAACATTCAACTCCAGTAATGATATGGTGCAACAAAATATAAAAAATAAAGAAAAATTTCAAAATGGGCGTGGCTCCGTCCCTTTTTCATTTAATTTGTCTAGAATAATTTTAATGCCATAAGTCCAACAAAAATTTACCAATCCTTGTGAAATTTGGTAAGGGCATAGCTTTTATGACGATAACTGTTTTCTATGAAAATGGGTGAAATCGGTTGAAGCCACGCCCAGTTTTTATACACAGTCGACCGTCTGTCTTTCTGCTCGGCCGTTAACACGATAACTTGAGCAAAAATAGATATATCTTTACTAAACTTAGTTCACGTACTTATCTGAACTCACTTTATCTTGGTGTTAAAATGGGCGAAATCCGACTATGACCACGCCCACTTTTTCGATATCGAAAATTTCGAAAAATGAAAGATGCCATAATTCTATACCAAATACGAAAAAAGGGATAAAACATGGCGATTGGATTGGGTTTTTGACGCAAAATATAACTTTAGAAAAACTTTGTAAAATGGGTGTGACACCTACCATATTAAGTAGTAGAAATGAAAAAGTGCTGCAGGGCGAAATCAAAAGCCCTTGGTATCTTGGCAGGAATACTGTTCGTGGTATTACATATATAAATAAATTAGCGGTATCCGACAGATGATGTTCTGGGCTACTTTGGTCCACATTTTGGTTGATATCTCGAAAACGCCTTCACATATACAACTAAGGGCCACTTCCCTTTCAAACCCTCATTAATACCTTTAATTTGATACCCATATCGTACAAACACATTATAGAGGTACCCCTGGTCCATCCTTGTGGCGATATCTCGAAAATGCGTTCACCTATAGAACTAAGGCCCCACTCCTTTTTAAAATACTCTTTAATACCTTTCATTTAATACCCATGTCATACAAACACATTACAGGGATACCCTAGGTTCATTTTCCTACATGGTGATTGTCGTTATTTTACAAAGATGAAGGAAAATCGTTCCAAAAAATGTCACCCTTGGTCTACAATTTCGGACTCTTATAGGACTCATAATTAAGAGCGCTTCGAAAATATGTCAGGGGTGATTAAAAAAAAATGATAATGAAATACGTTCAAATTTAACCAAATTTTCATATATAAAAAAATATTCAAATAAAACGAATTGATAGATGAAGAAAGATAGCAAAGGCAAGTTGCTCCACTTTTTAGTATTACCAAGGCTCTCGCGAACTTAGCCTTCCTTACTAGTTTTATTGAGTATTTTTTCTTTCCATGTGAATAGAATACGATTTCCTTTAATATTTTGCAAAGTTTTTTATTTACTTTATTTATGTGTTTATTTACTTATGCATATCATTAAGTTCAAATATTAAAGAAACAACGGTAATAAAACATCATTGATTTTAACAATTGTTGATGCGGTGCGCTGCTTTTAAACAATGGGTGTCTACATTTTTGGTATCGATTTTTTTAAACTTTTGTTTATGTTTGTCAAAGTTTATTGCTTTCTGACGTTTCTTAATGACTGTGGGAATATATTAAATACTCGTAAAACAGTCTTGGGGATTTGTTTACTATACAGATTTATAAAGTATACGAAGTCGAAGATGAATGATCAAGAAGTTTGCAAAATAATATTACGAGGAACTTATTATTAATATTTTAAAAATGTGGTTTTTTAAATGCTGCGAAATACCTGCAATTGTTTTGCCAAAAGAAAAGGGACGAGCTCTGTTTTTCAAGATGAGATAGGCGTTTCAGAAATCTAATGATTTGCATCACCCAAGTAACTTAATTGGCATTTAAAAGGTTAAACCGCTGATGCCCTCAACAATTCGCGTTTACCTACATGTCACATGAGCGAAGCTACTGAGATTGCAGCATAGCAAGCAGTGAATTAGCCATTCTTGTTGTACGCGCCTAATATTCCAAAAATATGGCTTTTGTAGTCGAACCTCTGCTGGCTTTGGGCATCACTGGTTTAAATGGTTTTGACCGTTCAACAAGTCACGCTAATTTGTATCATTTCCACCTGGTTATCCCAGCAGAGGTACCAGTTTTTGCTTTGCTCTCATCATTTTTCATTTGTATAATATGGCCTAACTTGTGTAGCCACTGTTTTTTTAATTTTCTAGACTTTGTTGATGTCTATATAAACCGCGTAAAGCTCATAATGAAATCTTCTTCAGTACTCGCTGTGGCCGAAGTATCGCTTGAGGAAATGTTCTCTCGAACACTGCCAGAACCGGCGGTACGATAAGTGACCAGTGACGCTGATTGTTGGAAATTACATTTTTTGAGAGATATTTCACTATACAATTTTTAAAAGGGAAAATGGAATTTTTTTGTCCTCCATATAAAAAAAGGAATCATAATATTACTAAAAATAATCAGCACTCTAATACTATGTAGTCATCGAAGCCATGCTGAAGATTGGCAAGACGCAAATTTACTAGTGTCGATAGGTGAAGTATTGGACTATAAGATTCTCCTACTTTAGCTGGTTTTCCAGGCTTTAATAGCGGAATCACACTGGCGGTATGGGATGACGGAGGTTCACAGGGACAGGTTGAAGAGCATACGCTGGATAATTTGAATCAACTCTCTGACTCAATTGTGGCTCCAAGATCTCTTTCGAAGCTCAGGTACTGGTCCATGTAGTCTGTTTACCTTATATTGGATGAGGGCGTACTGCCATGCCCACATGGCCTGCACTCAAGCTGCTCCGACGCCTGAAGCCCTGTTATATTCTTGGCCATTAGCTCTGCAGGCGGGATGTGCAGAATGATGCTGCTGTAAGGGGAGGTTTTAGGTCTCTCGTTAGCCTTTCATTGTGTACCCCCTCTAGTGTACAGTTCATGAATGACTGGTGCATAAAATATAACGCTGGGTTCGTGAACAAACGTGTTAAGTCCACTTTTTATGAAAATTGGGATTTTAGTGCAGTACGAAGGCGGCCGCCGTGGTGTGGTGGCAGCATGCTCTGCCTACCACATCGTAGATCCTGTGTTCGCTCCCCGTGCAAAGCAACATCAAAAATTTAGAAACACGTTTTTTTTATTAAGTGGTACTGCTCTCATCTACTTTATACTAAATTTTGTACTGTAACTATACTTCCAATTTATAGATTTGCCAATATATTAAACGGACAGTTTGTATAACTAGAACGAATTTCTATAACTGCATACACTCTCTGAACTATTCATAACACAAACAATTTGCATTTCTCCAAATATTACTGTTTTATGCCATGGATTAAACGGAAGACTCAAGAAACGAACTCGATTATTCAGAATGCTCTGCTCGTACTTAAGCAAATGTTCGTGCTCGTTTATTTTGGGCAGCGAAAACTTTGTCTATTACTTTCAACTACCTGCGCCAACTATTGCGGAATCAGCTTTCTTAATATCGGATATAAGATCTGTAATGATTCCCACCGTGATTCGGCTGATTGGACTTTACCAGTATGGCTTCAGACATGGTAAATCTACCAATGACCAGATTTTCACAATGACACACATCATATCTTCGTCGATATTAAAGCCGCCTTCGACAGTACGAAAAGGAGATACCTATATGCCGCTATGCTGAATTGGGTTTCCCCATTGATATCATTGGCCTGAGCACCCACCCCGTAAGTTTTGCTTACTTCAAACTGGAAAATATTGGTTTGATTTTGAATGAGGACAAAACGAAGTACCTGCTGTCATCGAGCGAAGAGTCGGCACATTTGGGCGCTGGCAACCATACTACTGTTGGCAGCCATAATTTCGAAATAGTAAAAGGCTTCGTTTAGTTTGGAACGAGCATTGACACAAACAACAACATCAGCTCTGAAATCCTGCGAAGAATCACTCTTCCAATAAATGCTACTTTGGACTTGGTAGGCAAAACGACCCGTCCTGATATATGATGCAGAAACATGAGCCATGACAGCATCAGATGGAGCGGCTCTGTGAGTGTTCGAGAGAAAAGTTCTTCAAATGGTTTACGGACCTGTACGCGTTGGCTACGGTGAGTACCGAAGAAGATTTAATGATCGGCTGTACGAACTTTACACAGACATCAACCTAGTCCAACGAATTAAAAGCAGCGACCACGTTGGTTAGGCCATCTTATGCGAATGGAAGATGACGCTCCGGCTAAGAAAGTATTTTTATCGGAACCCGTTTATGGAAATCATAGTAGGAGGGCGGCCATACTCCGCTGGTAGCTTGAGGTGGAAAACGATTTAATTCCCTTGGTGTGACCATTTGGCGCCAGGTAACAGAGCGAAGAAGTGACTGTCGTGCCCTTGTTGGACGGCCGTAATCGTTTAAAACGGTTAAGCGCCAACAAGGTGAGCGTAATCGAGAAAGAAACATACTTTTGATACAAGAAAACAAGTATTTTTGTTTAAAATTGTAATTGGCCAGCCGCCACAAATGGAAGGTGGTGTAGATGCTCCCTAGCATGCCTTCTTAACTCATATTTATTAATATGAATGTAACTATTTTCAATAAAGATACTCACACTTTTGAGAGTCATTTAATTACAAAGCATTTAGCGACGACACAACGTGTGGGTGATATCAAAGTTGGCTGTTAATACTACTTCAGCTGACAGGATTTAAATATCTTTGTACAATTCTCATTCGCTTAAATAAGTGTATTTTAGCACACGCTGCTGCAATTTTCCATTGCGTTTTACAATTTTGTTGCAAAATACCGCTAACTGTTGATTAAGTATCCCAATTTCGATAATTTATCAGATCTCTGGCTATACGTTATGTGATCTGATTACTCAATTTATTGCAGCTGCCGTTTGTATGTATTATTCTCAAATTATCTATATAATGAGAGGCGTTGATTGATCTAAAGTAGTTATTTTAGTTAGAGGTTTAAACAAATTATAAATTTCAGACTCTTAGTTTCCTTATACTATATATATATGAAAAAACAATTTAGAAGCATGGGCTGATTTTAACTTATTTACAACTAAGTTGCCTCGTTGTCGTGAGATTGTTGGCCAAAACGTCTTTAGTTCATAATTATGTAACTTTGATGGTATTCGCAGATTGGCAATCTTCAGTCAATCTGACACTGTGTTAATTACAATAAAACAATATATTTTACCTAATCTTCTAACATTCATCATCATAGGACAAAACTCAATTCAATCCAAATTTAATCCAACAGAAAAACAAAGCAAAACTGTTGTCGAAAACCTTCGACAAGTGCTTTTGCTATTTAAACTACAACAACAACAACAACTGGGCCCTGCGAAAAATAGCTGTCATATTTTGCCCAAGATACCATAAACACATACAAATTTATTCTTTATTCTTTAATCACACACACACAACCAATGGTTATATTTACAGTGCATGATATCTTACACACTAACATTTTAAATAAAAAATTCATAATATTGAAACCTATTCATGCCTTCATATTGGTTAACAAGTGATAATTTTACACAACACATACAAATACTCAAGAACAAAATAATCATTAACCAGTTAAGTAGATAACTAAGCTGAAGTTTATAACCAGGGACATATTTGAAGAAAAAGAGTATTCGGAGTACTTAGAATAGACGAAAAACATATACAATGAAGAAATAAAGAGAGAGGTATACAAATCATTTGGCAAAGTGTTGCATAATTTCGTGTTTGAACCGGGTTTTGTTTTTCAAACCTCTAATCGCTATTGGTAGATTATTCCAAAGGCGGAACTGTGAAAACAAAAACTGTCGCTCGGTAACCGAGCAAGTATATTTCATGCTACAGATAGCGAGTGATCGAGAGCATCTCATGAAACTAAAACGCTCCCTTCAAATAATCTGGATCATGTGTAACTATGACTTTATGTAACATTGTTAAGCATCTGAGTTTTAAAAGATTTTCAAATGAGATGGAAAATATTTTTAGAGCAAAAGTTGAAATGTCACCGTTTAACCCTGTACATATACCTAGCCACGTTGTTGTATAGGATATTAAGTTTCCTCCTACACATGCTATCACAACCGGCATATAGTTCACAACCATATAGCAATGTCGGTATAAGATACGCTTTAGCTAGAAGTAGGCGAATTTTAGGTGGTGTGAATTGCTGGACACTCCATAGAGATCTCAGCATTCCATACACCTGGCCTACATTAGTGATTATTTGGTTGTTCCATGTTAGCGTTCTATTGAAAATCACACCCAAATTTTTTACAGTGTCTACATATTTTATTACAGTGTTATTCAACTTTATCTCGCAAAAATTTGCGAGGTCAAATCGTTTTTTATATATTGCGATACATTGGAACTTGTTGGGTTCAAAACTAGGCCATTATGACAAGCCCAAGTGTAGATCTGATCTAGGTCGATGTCTATGTTCTCAATGCAAGCATTTATGGAATCTAAGAGACAACCAAGATATAGTTGAACGTCATCTGCATAGGTATGTACTTATGGATCAACCAACAAAGCATGGCTTTAGTTTGGATGAAACCTCTTTTCGGATTACGATTATTAGGAGATTTATGCCAGAACGAAAATCGACACTGATGATGGCACAACCCGAAAACGGTTGTCTCGAAACCAAATTTGACAAGAGATGACGGAAAATTGTTCCAATATACCAAATGAGAGCCAAATAAACGTTTCATAAAATTTTAAAATTTTCACCGCTCTCACATTTTTATTTTATACTCAGTTGAGCAGAGCTCACAGAGTATATTCACTTTGATTGGATAAACGGTTGGTTGTACAGGTATAAAGGAATCGAGATAGATATAGACTTCCATATATCAAAATCATCAGTATCGAAAAAAAATTTGATTGAGCCATGTCCGTCCGTCCGTTAACACGATAACTTGAGTAAGTTTTGAGGTATCTTGACGAAATTTTGTATGTAGGTTCCTGGGCACTCATCTCAGGTCGCTATTAAAATGAACGATATCGGACTATAACCACGCCCACTTTTTCGATATCGAAAATTTCGAAAATCGAAAAAGTGCGATAATTCATTACCAAAGACGATAAAGCTATGAAACTTGGTAGGTGGGTTCAACTTATAACGCAGATAAGAAAAATAAGTAAAATTTTGGACAATGGTGGGCTGGCACCGCCCACTTTTAAAAGAAGGTAATTTAAAAGTTTTGCAAGCTGTAATTTGGCGTCGTTGTAGATATCATGATGAAAATTTGGGCAGGGAACGTTCCACCTATAGACTAAGGCCCCTCCCTTTTAAAATACTCATTAACACCTTTCATTTGATACCATATCGAACAAACAATTCTAGAATCACCCCTGGTCCACCTTATATCGAATTTCGAAAAGGCGTCCACCCATAGAACTAAAGGCCCACTCCCTTGTAAAATACTCATAACACCTTTCATTTGATTACCCATATCTAAACAAATTCTAAAGTCCCCCTGGTTCACTCTTTATGCCAATATCTCTCGAAAGGCGACCACCTATACAACTACAACCACTGCTCCCTTTTAAAATTCTTATTAATAACTTTAATTTGACACCCATATTGTACAAACACATTATAGAGTCACCCTGTCGGTTCACACCTTATGGCGATATATCGAAAAGGCGTCGTCCACCTATACGAACTCAAGCGCTCTCCTTTTAAAATATCATTAATCACCTTCCGTTTGATACCATAATGTACCAACACGCATTCTAGGTCCAACTCTGGTCCACCTTTATAACGATATCCCCGCCCCAAAAGGCGTCCACCTATAGAACTAAGGCTCCCTTTAAAATACTCATTAACACCTTTACATTTGAGACCCATATCGTAACAAATTCTGAAGTCACCCCTGGTCCACCTTATGCCAATATCTCGAAAAGGGCGACCAACGATCCACCTATACAACTACCACTCACTCCTTTTAATAATTCTTATTAATACCTTAATTGACACCCATATTGTCACAAACACGCAGTCTAGAGTCACCCTGGTCACCCATTAGCAAACGATATCCCGAAAAGGCGTCCACCATATAGAACTAATGGCACACTCCCTTTAAAATAGTCAGTACATCTTCGTTTGATACCCCTAATGTACTACAACGCATTCTAGCGTCATCCCTCGGTCCACCTTTATGGCGAGATCTCGAAAAGGCGTCCACCTATAAAACCCAAGGCTCACTCCCTTTTAAATATACTCATTAACACCTTTCATTCATACCCATATCGTACAAACAAATTCTAGAGTCACCCCTGTTTTCCACCTTTATGGCGATATCTCGAAAAGGCGTCACACCCCATAGAACTAAGGCCCACTCCCTTGTTAAATATACTCATTAACACCTTCATTCCATACCCATATACGGAAAAAACAATTCTAGCAGTCACCGCTGTCCACACCTTTATTGCACCCTGATACCTCGACAATGCGTCCACCTATAGACACTACAGAGCCCACGACCCTCTTAAAACACTCTTACCACCCTTCCTTGACACCCATATTGTACACCAACGCATCTCTTGAGTCAACCCCTGGTCGCACCACTTTATAACGATATCCACGAAAGGGAGCGTCCACTATAGAGCTAAGGCCCAGCTCCCTTTTAGAATGTTCATTAACACGTTTCATTTGATGCCCATATCGTACAATACACATTCCAGGTGGTTTACCCGTAGGTCATTTTCCTACATGGTCGATTTTCCTTATTTTGTCTCCATAGCTACTCACTGAGTATCTGTAATCATTCGGCTACACCCGAACTTAGCCTGCCTTACTTGTTATTTTTGATTTTGTTCCACAGCAAAAAATAAAAAAATGGAGACCTATTATGTTTTAAATGTTATTTAACTCAAATGTGTTTCAGTATCCTTGTTCTAATTATACGAACTACATGAATATACCAATGTGTCTATTTGTATGAATTAGTGGGGGTTGTCCTTATTGCTATTTAAATGTATGAAAACACTATTTGAAGCAATTTTCATCTAGAGCATACCCCCGCTGAATTCATACAAATGACAGGCATTGGTAATTCTTTGTAGTTCTATAAATAGAACAAAAAGCAAAAACAAGTACAGTTTCTTTGAACCGCCGTTACCAACAAGTCATAACTTATTAACACATGATACATACAAGTATGTACTGTGCAAAACGAATAAAATATGCAAGGAACATATAAGTTGACAACAACTACGCACGACGTGGCTGAATGCGTTTGTAACACGTCAACATCGTAGAGTGCGGGTTCAAATCCCACTCCCCGGGAGACAAATTCCTTCGTGAAACTGAAGGTGAACTTTCGCTGTTCCCCTCTCTGACATCGAGACACTCAAAACCTCTGCTGCTCGTAAACATTGTAGAAGCGAATCCTTTCATAAACGAAAATGACCTTTTTGCCGGCGTTTAATGCAAGATATAGATCTCACTGGCAACACATTTGATAGCCCTCGGACTCCTTTTTTCTGTAGTGTCTCTCATCAAACCCTCCCTATACTCAATGTATAATACGTTCGGTTCTCTTTAAGTATTACGCTCGGCTGTGAATGAAATCTCTTCTGTAGATGAGCACGCCTGCAGATCGCGAAGAACGTTGACACAGCGCACCGCTGCCATTAAGACTCGGCAAGAACAAAACACACAGTTATTATATATATATATATATACTAGCTTTACCAGGCGCACGTTGTACGCCGAGATCGAATGGATGTTGCGTTATTTTTCTGTTTTGTTTGTTGATAATTTAATTATTGTTCTGTAAATTGAATTGAATTTTGTACGCATATTGGTGAAATTTTCTGTTAAAACATTTTATTCTTGTATCTTATTGTACTTATTTTATATTGTATTGCTTTTACCGGTGATGATTGTTGCTTTGATTATATTCCGAAGAAGCATGACTGGTGAGCCAATTTCAAAATTGATATATGCGCAAAGGCATTCCTCTTGGTTCTAAAGAAGTATAGAATTCATTTGGATAATTCACAATTTTACTTCATGGTAACTGTGTCGATCGATTTATATTTCGTCACTTCACAGGAAATTGATTTGAAAGCGATCATTGATTTTGTTAACAGTGATCATTTTTGGAGCTAAGATAGTTCTTTCGCATAGCCATTAAATTTAAATTCTTAATTATGAAATATGAAAAACTTTCGTCTTGATCGAAGGAACCTCGAGCCAAAATTTGGTGATGATCGAAGTATAGCAAACACGTTTTCATAGGAACACACACGCAGAATTTGATTTTTATAGAAGATGTAGATAGACTGAAGCTAAACATTTTTTAAAAGCGCAGATTACTAAACGTCCAAAAGGCATAACAGCTAAACTCAACAGTCAAACTTCTATTATAAATAACTTAAGTTTGTACGGCAGCCATAGTTTTTCATTCCACCATTTTACTGGAGGTTTTAGGACTTAACGTCACATAGCTCCTTACTAATTTTTATTATCCTACCATTACGACATCCAGATATATGCAGTATAATATATTCCATTTGTATGGGAGATGCCACGCCCCCTTTTTCCCAATTCCATATTTTCTTGGTGGTGTTAAGGATTGACCTCAAATAACTCCTTACTGAATCAATGTTCTGGCATGTATATCTACAAAGTATGCAGTACCAAAGATTCATTTGTATGGGAGTGCCCACGCTCCTTTTATATATCGAAATTATTTTAGCCTAGAACCTTCCCGTTGATCGAAAGGAACCCATAACCACAATTTGTGATGATTGATGTGTGGGAAATACGTTCCATAGCGAACACACACACACACACAGGAATCTTATTTTATATATATGGCTAACACCGTGATTGGGACTTCAAAACCAACTAACATCATCCTCCTTCCTATAGCTTCCCTAAAAATTTCATGGCATCTGTCGAGCCGTTCTCGAGTTATGTAGTGACAATCAGATGTACACTTCTTTTAATATATATAGATAAACCGATCGCGGGAACAGGATGTACCCTGGTGTCATTATTTTCGGGCTACTTGAGGGCAGCGCATTGCACACACCACGACACCACTGGTACGTCCATTACACAAAACACAAAGGCTTTGAAGAGATATACAGGGTATCTTCGAACACAGCTCTCGCCTTATGGCTCCGTCCCGGATGTCACGTTGTTTAAAATTTTCCCCACATTACATTAAATAAATATTTTATACATAAAAATTTGTGTTTCTTCTTACTGTACCAGAAAAGAATTATTTTGGTTGAAAGTAGTGTTTTTTGGTGGTGAATGACCATATACCAACTCACAACCTTTGAGGCGGTACGTTCGGGTAATTGGAATGATATGTATTACTGCTCGACCATCTCGAACGGTTTGATGTGACCTTGTCTAACCTTCTAGCTCTGTGTTATGCTTCTCGAGGAAACTATTCTGAGCCTCCATCACTCCGCAACGAAACTCTTTAAGTCGATTATAGGAAGCCCTCTGGTTAGCAGACAAAGAAATTTGCTACCCGCGCAAAAGGCAAACGACCAGACATCTAGTGATGCGTTTCGCCAGTATGGTTGCGCGATCTACCTGAGATCTGAGAAACGCCGCAGGCCTATCAAAACTTCGACACTACAGAACTGCCACGCGGAATGTATCTCTACAACGCCCGATCACCACCTACATAGCGCGGAAGGTTCCCAATATCATACAGGGGAATGATTTGTGAAAAAGCAGTGCCTATTAGATTGTTCAAAAATTGGGCATCTCTGCAAGCTCAATGAACCCCTTCATTAAACTGCATTTTTAGTGACAGAAGAAAAAAGAACGCACACTTCCTTGAGAAATGCGCGTGCATCACCGTGGCTTTTCTTCGATCCATTGACCATCGCTCGAGGAATACTCCCAGCCAATATAAGTCAGAAAAACTCACACCCTACTTGCCAAGGGATTAAATCCTCCAAGTCCATATAGAGCAAGAAATCCGAATTGTAAAGAATTCAAAACATTTTTGATTGTTTTTTATTTTTTTTTATTTGGCATTCATTTGGCATTTCCACCAAGTTTAGGGTAGTGATTTAAAATTTTTTTTTAAATCAAAAAACCATTTTGGGCGCCTAGAAGAGAGAATAAATACAGGGCCTCATTCTCTATTACGAAACGAACGTTCGTTTCGGCTCAGAGACGCATCGCAAGTGTATTGCACTATGTTAACGATGGTGACATATCGTTGACAATGGCTTTTGGCCTTCCTGTCTGACATAAAGTTAGTACACGTAAGGCCGAACGAAAATTATAGAGAATACATCGCTAGACGTAATCATTGGAGGCGAGTCGTTCGTCTCAGTGATCGTTCGCAATACAGAATGAAGCACATAGTTTTATTATGCCTCTGTAATAGCTCAATATTCTCCAACAGTTAGAACTTTATGTCAGTAAAATTTGAAACATATAAAAAGGCACTGTCATCGCTTAAAGTATTTAATATTATTTGCATACACCGTCACACATAATGGTACTTATTCATGTCAAAAGAAACATGACCGCCAAAAAACACAAAGCATTGGGCTCTGCAGAGAGCTTTAAGTTTCAATAGTACTAATTAAAAAAAAATCGAAATCGTATCCAAAATAAGTTTAAATTGCAACTCCAAAAAATTAATGACAATGACTAGTTAAACAAGCAAGCGATGCCAAGTAAGCCAAAAATCATCAGAAAAAGTGTTAATTTAGTATTGCCTTTAGTTGTTATTGCGATTGCTGGGGTTAATTTAACCATCCACTCACATAAAAGCGTCACTTTTGGCTTATGCGGATGAGCAAATTCGAAACAAGTCCATAATTGATGAAATGCTTGCAAAATCAGCAAACGTTTTAAGAATATCAAAATGAGTTGTTATTTATGTGAAAAAAAATCGCTGCTGTTCAACCAGAAGAAGATATAAACACTCAAGGTTTCGTTCATTGGCTGTAAATTACCTTACGGTAAACTCATAAAAAATTTGTTGCAAACTCAAATTTAACAGATTTTTGCGATGGCTCTCAAAGGCATAGACGTAAACGCGCTGATGCTTAGTACTTAGCCAATTGCTAATAAATAAGAGATAATTAATAAATATCGATTACGTGCCATCGGCATGCGGAGCGTGTTGATTTACAGCAGAACGTAATGGTGTGAAATGTCTGCTGAAAATTGGTAATAGCGTAAAAACGCAATGTAATAATCGCTGTAAATACTTAAGCCATTAATTTATGAGCTATAAAAAAATATTGTGTGTGTTATTTTTGCACTAAAGTTTATTCAAAACCTATACAGCGCGCAAATCAAATACTACATAAGAATACAATTGAGTAAAGAAAGTACATCCTCTTCGAAAACCATGATTTTGCCTCAAGTCACGCGCGACTTTGTAAATTTTTTTGTTTGGATTTCCAACAAACAAATATTAAATCGTTCCGGCAGCAGCCAAAGGCATTAGAATGTGACACGCCTGCACACGGTTAAATAATTTTTTAGTGTTTATTTTAAGATTTGTATTCACAAAGCTTTAGCTGCAGTCAAAAGTAACAGAAATCAAATGAATTCAAAATGTCGTCGATCTCTATTCAATATAAGATCACCAGTATTCTGATGATTTGCGTCCGCAGGAAGATCTGAATGCTATTAACGATTGGGCTTCACAAAATAATCTGCGACTCAACATAGTAAATGCTGTCACATAACGTTTACTAAGTCAATGAATATCCTTTCGTCCGTGTATTCGAACTCACATGTAACGCTTGCCTCAGTTGATGAGTTTCGTGATCTTGGCGTAGTTTTTGATTCGTCTTTTACCCTTGCTAATCATGTTAACTTTCTTATACCAAAAGCGTATACCAACTTAGCTTTCTTACGACGATATGCGAAGGAATTCAAAGACCCGTATACCAGAAAGATTTTGTATAATTCCATAGTACGTTCAAAGTTAGAATATGCCTCAGTCATTTGGAATCCGATATCCTCTTCACACTCTTTAAGAATTGAAAGAGTTCAGCGGAAATTCATGCGTTTGCTCTTCAACCTCTACACTTTGATAATCCCATGCCACCCTACAATGCGAGATGCATGCTTATCAATGTCTTGCCACTTGAAGTCAGGCGTTCTGTTCAAGGCTTAATGTTTATTTTTGATATAATATCTGGTGCTATTGATTGTTCTGAACTTCTGGGTCAGGTAACTTTCAATGCCCCTAACAGAGCCCTCCGCTTTCACAATACATTCCGTATTGAAGTGTTTCGTTCTAATTACTTCAGCTTTGCTCCTCTTCTAAGAGGACTTTGTAGAATTCAATCACCTATCTAGGAGTCTAGATCTTGACTTTGTCATGTCTAGGTCTCTCTTCAAGGCATGCATTGAGTCTTACTATCTATCACATTAAGTCATACTTAAATTAATAATTTAGTTCTAAGTAAACCTGTAATCTAGTCAGTAAGGTATGTTACCATTAACTCAATAAAGAAATGAAATGAAATATCATCTATGAGCAATTTTGACGAAAACAAGTTTTTCACGGTATCATGATCTTTGACTTATACTGCAAACCATAAAATCAAGTTTGTTGCTTTTGTATTGCGCGACAAAATGATCGACACAAATCAAATTTTGCATCGAGAGCCGCATTCCACTTACTAAAATTTGCTGCCCCGCAAAAGTCATCTCTCCGATAACTTCGAAACTAAAGAAGATTTCGAACTAAGTGGCCCCTTTCGTGTGGTTCCTTTAAACTGATGATGCCAGCTGCAGAACTTAGCGGCACTAGTACAATAATTTCTGACCCCCTAAAACATTATCGCAGTGCTTATAACTTCTGAGTCCGAAATGAGTCTAAAATATGTATGAAATACTAAGTTCAGAAATATGATCATATAAGAGTCTTTATGACTCCGTTATGATGAAAGTTATAAGTCGTTTGCTAGGAAAGTATATATACTGAATTAAAAATCAACCTGAGAAAATGTTCATATTTTATTAAAGACAAGTTTTCATTTAAATCAAACGGTACTGTACAACACACCTTTGAACGTTTCCAGCTTTTCTGCTGAACATTGACATGGACTTGGTTTATTTCATTCTTGCTACCGTCCCCATGTATTGGATTCCAGAGGTGTAAGTGCACAAGACAAGCAACGTTTTGAATACGCTTCCCTATTTTAGTAGCCTTTAATTTCTTTATCCAAATGTCAAAAAGTGATAAAAAAACAAAAATGGGAAAATATTTAAATTCATATGTATGTATGTAAAAGGCTTTTAAGGCTCATAAATGGCTCAGAAAAAGTTCAAGATTGAGTCTGTTTGGAGTCCAATATGTGCGGAAAATGAGCTGTTTATGTGGCCAATATGGTCACATATGAGTCATATTCAGTGTCATATCGTATATGGGAGTAGGATCATATCAGATGATCATCACAATACGTGAATATCATATCGGACCACTAAATGAGCTCATAAAGAGCGCGAATGCCTCCATTTGGGACTTTTTTGATTCCTTATGAATCCGAATGTTTGCTGGGATCAATATTATATATAATTGGAAGTTTGGATGTTTATACGTGAGGATGTTTCAGATGTTTGTCTTCCTATGAGGATGTCAGATATTTATCTATCAGAACGACAGGGCGGGTTTGGATCAAATTTTGCACAAAGAAAGCCATGGTATGCCAGGACTACTAATGGATCTTTAGAAATACTGCGGGACTATTTCTGATCATTCGAGACTATTTCCAGAATAGTTTCGAAACGATTTATATATATTGTACTGCCGGATAATTTCAAGACAGATCCACTATAATGTCAGGACCATTTTGGAATTGGTTTACGAATTTATTTTCAATTTGAGATTTTTCAGGACAATTTAGGTACTGTTTTCGACATCATTTTGATATTACCACTGGATTATTTTGAGATAACTTCTAGACATATATGTGCTATTTTTGAGCTGTGTCTGCGATATATTCGGAATTTATTTTGGCAGATTTTCGTTATTGTTTTCAAGATCATTTCGAAAACCATATCGCGACTACTTTCATATGATAAGGCAACTACTTTGTTACCATTTTGGTGCTACCTAATTTCTGGACTACTTAACTGCGGATGTGCTTGAGATCATTTCGTCATGATTTCGGGACCTTGGAAAATTTCTAGAGACACGAATTTCGATATGATCTTAATATATCGACACTTTGAAACTCGATAATGATACTGTATACTCGATACTTTCATGGAATACTTTTCGGCATCGAGTATTTTGACCGCAGTATCGTATTGAATTTCAGAAAGAGTAGGCGACCTACATGCCAGTAAACTGCTCCCTTTGTGCGTTGTTGTTGTTGTAGCAGTGCTTCGCCCCCATCCAATAGATGCGACCACTCACAAATTGTCATCATATTCTGTAACGGGAGTCCAAGGGAAGTTGCAGCTTCAACAGGGTGGACCAGGGTGAGAGGGGCTTTAGAGGCGTTGGTTCCATATTGCAATTAAAAATATGGTTGGTGTCATGTGGAGACACATTGCAAGCGGGACATATATTATATATGTTGGGGTCTCATTCTAGATAGGTGAGAGTTAACTTGTTACGGTATACAGATCGAAGTTGAGCTAGAGTACACGCGTCTCCCTAGGGAGAAAGCTTTCCTCTTCTGCGAGTTCAGTTTATTTCATAAATCTTAAAATTTTTGTGCTGAACAGATTGCAGTTAATTTAGTCATAAAAGCAGACAACTTTACGGTCCAAGTTGCACATGATCATTCCTGTGTCGATATCACATAGAACGTTCTTCCCATTGCTTGCTGAATGTTATACGGGGCAAAAAATTAAGAAGTCTTCTCCTGCCTTCCTGCATTATATATTTTAAACATAAAAAGAGATATTGAGATATATTTCAAGGTGCATTATTGACATAAGACAAATATCAAATCAGCATCGTTACTTTGAGTATCAAGTCTTTTTGTCTCGATACTATCGGGTATCCGATATTTTTAGCTCAATACTTTATTTGAGTACCGTTACCGTATCTACACTTTACATTCGATATCGTATTCCTAATCATTACGTATTATATTTATATTTGTTGATATTTGGGATAATCATTTCGGAACTATTTCCGAAACATATTAAGATCGTTTCGCGGTAATTTTCGAAATAATTTCGGGACCACTTCAGGATTGGTCTGACATGATTTGAAGACATTTCTGTATGCATTTGAGATTGTTTACAAAGGAATTTTAGGTTTTGTATTCGGGATCATATCGGAATTGTTTTAATGTTCCGAGCCTTTTTCGGAATAGCTTACTTTAGTGACTATTTTGGGACTGTGTCGTGATGGTTTCGCAATTATTTTAGAACTATCACCGAAACAATTTGAAATAATTTCCTGATTATTTCGAGGTATTTGGAGATCTCGTTTCAAGGATAATATCGGTGCTAGTTATTAACCATTTTAGGACTATTTTGAAGCATCTGCTGAACATTTCGTGAGTGAGAATTGATTTAAGGAAGATATCGTGACTATTGCAAGATCAGTAAGTCATTAATTTAGGGTCTATTTTGGGATTGTCTTAGGGATCGTTTTGTTACTATTCTGGGACTGTATTGGGATTGTGGTATTGTTTAAAAAATTATATCAGAACTAGTCTGGATCATGTATGTATTATTTCCAAGCTGTCTCGGACTACATAATGTTTCAGATTATTGTCATTATCATTCAAAGCTTTTCCGGGGTTATTTTGGGATTACTTCGTAAGATCTTTAGGGACCATTTTGGGTTTTGTTGGGGATTGTTTCGGAATTGTTTACAAATAACATCAAAAATATTTAATCATTTTCGGAACAGGCTCCATATCATTTCGGGAACATCTTCGTCATGTTTCGGGATTGTTTTCTTTATTGTTTTTGGGAATTGCTCGAGGCGTTTTTTTCGGATTTGTTTTCAGCGAGACAATTTCAGAAAGATGCTTCCCCCATCTTTGTTACATGGCTGTTTTGACTTTCCTCCAATAGCAAAAACAAATGTAGCTTACATTAAAATACGTTCAGGTATTTAGTTTATTGAGCATTTAATATTTACAATTTGCATTACTTTCTGCATATCAATATAAATTATTGTGTTTGACGAGATAATATACATACAAACTTTTATAAATATATGTATGCAAATAAAAAAAATGTTTGAAAATTGATTAACATACTAACCTAGGAATGCATTTTTGCATTTGTAAAACCGGTTGTTATAGACTTGCAGGCGGTAGCAAAATGGAAAATGGGTGATAAATAATAGACATAATAAATAAAAAAAAATTAAGCAATCGATTCGTAAGTGTGGGAAACAAGTTTTCTGTGACAACATAATCGCCTTTAGTAAAATCGATCGAGGCGTTAAACTGCAAAAAAAAACAAATTCTCAGCACTTGTATATCATTTTTTTATACATACGTCACCATACATACATACTACATAATTATATGTTTGGATTCATGTTTTTGTAATATAATCGAGCGAACATTAACAGATTTCAAGTTCATGGTCACAACGAATATTCAATGGTGCCTGGCTTTATGTGAATATGTATGTGTGTGTATATACCCTGCAAAAAATGTGATTAGTCTAGGATGAATCCAGGATGAGTCGCAAAGGAGTATGCGACCAATAACAGTTTTTCATTTCTTTGTATGAGTTGAACTGTTCCTTTTGTCCTATGAAGAGACTAATTGTACCCATTTATACCCGAAAGGTATCAATAGGACCAAACCCTCTTTGTACCCATATGGGAACATAAGACGATTAGTCCCTTTTCGGTTCTATAAGAACTCGAATAGGGCCAGTTGCATTTTTCATGGAGAAACACAATCGAAGGGTTTGCCAAGCCACAAAATCTATTTAAGTTGTTCCGCCCGATTTTCAATATGGAGTAAAAGTACTCTTCCAAAATTTAACTCTAACTCCTAGTAATTTAGGTTCGGTATAGGACTCCGTACTTTTCTTAAATAATACGATTCAATCACTGTAATCTCTTTTATTTTACTCTGCTGCTTTTTATATATCTTAAAATGGGCTACATAGAAATCAAATTGACTAATCCCAACTCTACCCGAAAGGGACTAAAGGGGATCAATTATGCCCAAATGTAGATAAAAGAGACAATAGGAGACCAATCGTTTTAGGGATTAATCGCACGATTTTTTGCAGGGTATTTAAGCTTAACGTTTGTGTATATATGTAGGTATTCTTATATAATAAAAGCTTATGCGTGTGTTTGGTGGCGTGCAAATTCTTCACTGTCAAGCATTTTAATGTCATTACCCGTAAAAAGCTGAACTCGCCATGCGGGACAAAAGTAGTAGAGGACAAATGAAAAAACGAAAAAGGAAACTAAGCATTGAAAATAAAAAAAACTACATTTATTTCGGAAGTGTTTTTAAGCTGGTTAAGATGTAAAGATATCACACAGATATATATGGTTTAAGTCGTCAAAGAATCAAATGCTTCATTCTTTAAGTGTTTAAGTCAGGTATCGATTCCCCGATATTACGAAACCCAGTTGCTTTTTTCATTCGAGAACGTTGACAGATTCGGTCGGTGAGGTTGACGTTTGGAGAGCTATATATTGCCCTGTCACTCCTTGAAAAGGTAGGCTACACAACCTCTTGAATCAATTTGGTATTTTCGTCGTCTCTACGACAGTCATACCTGCCGCGGGTAGATTCTAAGCCCCCTAATCCACTGGGAGGAGGACAGCTTGTCATAAGGCCAGATGCGAACGCGCCATCACAGCGTATGGGAAAGATATGGTTTAAGGGGTTGATAAGCGCAATTCATAGCTTTAGCCACCCAATCTCAACCCCACCTACGTGAGCCGAATCCTGTTAAAAATATGCATGTATCATACACCTATTTAGAAGGCGAGGCTCTAGCGACCCCAATTTTGTCATGGAACTAGGAGGGACGGGAAATGGCCTAGGAGTTCATGTAGTCATTTTAAATTCTTCCCTAGACGTTCGGGCTAGTACCTTAATGGTGTTTGTTACCGCAACATACCGGATCTATATCCTGCAAAGGCCCATCAACATCGATGCCCTTAACGATACAGCATAACAGCAGGACACGATATTAACGAAAGGGGTGCGTCCCTTTTTTTCCATATCCTACATATGTTGGTCCAACGTCCAAGTAATGTTTATCTCTTTGTGTCCCTTCAGCATTATTTTTCGTTTTATGTCCATAGCTTCAGGAAATTGTATGTTTAACCCAAATAATGGGATTATCTTAACTTTCATTTAAATTCAAAAAGTTGATCGCTTCCTACAACTAATTTCTTCCTAAGAATGTATTTCATAGACTTAGCATGACTTTATAAAAAATTATTCTATGCTGTTCGCCGTACATACATTTCTGAAATACTCGAAGATATTAAAAAACTAATTATTTTTAATTTTCATTTAAGTTTCTTACTTAATAGGCCTTCTTTACTTAAACTAACAATGGTCTCTGAGCTGGTTGGAAGGTTTTTTGTAATGAAGTTTGGCTTGCCTGCTACCCCATTTGCGCGCCACGAATGACAAGCGTTTTTGCGTACGTGCCAGGGCAGCTGTCAACGCGATTGCTAACAAAGCTCGAACTTAAGTTGAATGTGGTTTTTATGTTTTTAGATTTATTAATCGTTTTTATACGCTTGCTTAAGCAACATGACAAATCTTATATATTTACTTGAATATTTATTGACATCATCAAAGTGATAATGAGTAGTAAACATTTTACTAAGAAATATTTTAAATATGAATAGTGAGTAGAAGAACATTTATTTACTTTAAGTAGTGTTTAGATATTTTTTTTTAAATTTTTGCAACGAATTAAAATAAATATTTTGCAAATTGTCTGATTTTTTATAAAGACTATAGTTTTGAGTTTTAGCGAATACAAATACAAATTGTATCTTAAAAATTTTAGTTGCAGGCTCGTTAAGACAGTGCCCTAGAAAATAATTAGGTAGGTCCTAGGTACTAGTCATCACACTTCTCATCAATCTAGGGCGTTGATCAGACAATTAAATAAAAGCGTTGGGCGCATGAAATTTCTAAAAATGTGAGGCGTAGCATAACCTGATTAAGGTTCAGTTGGTTTTACTTATGACTATCAATAGAATTTGACGCGTCCAACGCTTTTATTTAATTCTCTGATCAACGCCCTAGATTGATGGCAAGTGTGATGACTAGTACCTAGGGACCTACCTAATTATTTTCTAGCTTTTAGTATTATTATTACTTCATGTAAGTATTGTTTTCAGTAAAACCGTTTAACTTAAAAATTTTTTTTAATTATTTTATTTTCAAGTTTTTAGTCTTTATTTAATTGCCTATATTTCTCATTCTATTTAGTGTCATTTAGTGACTCACTATTACATAGGGCTCTCTTTCCTGACAATTTGTTACAATCTAAGTCCTCAATACATAATCCTTCCAAAGACTTTACTCGACTCTGCGCCACGTATGCTTGTCCCTCCTCCAACTCCAAAATATTTTGATGTCACTTCTACCGGACTGTATGTATTATGTGTTCCAATATGGACCCAAATCGGACCACAAATACGACTTTTTGAATATCTCGATCCTTGCGCCCACCTAGCGCTGATTTTTTCAATAGGTCGCTTTCTATTATTATATGTATTATGTGTTCCAAATATGAGCCAACTCGACCACAAATACGACTTTTTTGATATCTCGATCCTTGCGCCACTAGCGGCGATTTTTTTCTTATTATTGCATTGTCATCGGGTTCTGAACTATATTCCAAGTTTCAAGCTTGTAGCTTATCGAGAAGTTACTTAAATTCAATGACAAAAGTAAAGTCAAGCTAAATAAAACCGTTTAAAAATTGCGATTAGTCTACGATGAGTCCGGGATGAGTCACAAGGGAGTATGCGACTAATGCCAGTTTTGATCTCTTTGTTTTGCGTTGAACTGTTCCCTTTTGTTTGAGCAAGTCCTATAAAGAGACTAATTGCACACATTTTACCCGAACGGAAACGATAGGACCCCTCCTCTTTGTACCCATATAGGAACGAATGGAGATTAATCTCTTTTCTCATCAAAAAGTTTAGTTTTCGTATGGTACGTGGTTATGTACATTTTAAACGCAATATTAAAACTTGCAAAATTTGTTAGAAACATCTATGTAAAAAATTATAGCTCTCCCAACTCATTCCAAGAGATATGGGTCGACGATAATGGAACATATGGTCCAAGGCTTCGCTTTCGTAAATAATTCGAGTCAACCACCTATCATCTTTTTTATTTAACTAATTGTTGCCGCTTTTTTCATAGTTTTTCTTAAATGGGCTACAAAGATTTCAACCCGACTAATACCAACTGTACTTAAAAGGGACTAGAGGGGACCAATTATGCCCCAATGTAGACAAAAGAAATCATCGGAGACCGCTTTCTTTAGGGATTAGTCGCACTATTTTTTGCAGAATATTGCATAGCTTGTGCCTCGGGTATTTCAATAGTGGCTCAGTTTCACCTCGTTTGTCAGTAATTTCATTCGACTTCTGAAACGAGATGAAAGTCGCGTAGTCTGAAGGGACTCTCAAGGAGTTTTTGGTTAACCAAACAAGATAGATATTATGGTATTAAAATAACATGGTATTTTTGCAAATATGCAAGACTACGAGAGCACCCCATGGCAAAGTTTGAGCATGTGTCAGTAGGAACGTAAAAAATGGCACATAAATAGAAAAATACAACGAAAAAATATGTAAAACGATTGTTCATATATATACTATTGACTGTTTGGGAGTAATATAAATTGTTGTTGTGACTTTACAATCCATGCATTTCGTGCAATTTGTGCACCTTTTGCAAGACAAAGCGAATCCCCATACAGCCATTGTTTTAGAGTAATCGAAAGTATGAATTATTTTGGAACGATTTTTCGTCATATTTTTCCAATTATGGTTTGGAGACAGACGGTCTCGACGTTGTGTCATCTTCAGTGTCTTTGTTTGTCCCGTTGCCATTCATGCTCCATTGTACGTTTGTATAGCCCTTCGTTCTCTTGTTTTGTATAGGTATATGCAAGAAATGTTATCTTTAGTTGGTAGTTTAGTTTGTATGCGATTTGTTGATATGTAGAAGTTAATGAGTCTAAGCATGTTTTATTTTTTACCCAGCTATACTTGTACACAGATATTATAACCTTGATTGGATAAAGGTTGGTTGTACAGTATAAAGGATCGAGATAGATATAGGCTTCCATATATCAAAATCATCAGTATCGAAAAAAAATTGACTGAGCCATGTCCATCCGTCCGTCTGTCCGTTAACAATATAACTTGAGTAAATATTGAGATTTGGTACACGAGCTTATCTGCACCAAGAATAGATTGGTATTGAAAATGAGGCGAAATCGTATGATAACCACCCCACATCTATATATATAAAAAGAAGTGTACATTTTGATTGCCACTCCATAACTCGAGAACGGCTAGAAAGATTGCACATGAAATATTTAGAAAAGATACAGGAAGGAGAGATGATGGTTAGTTGATTTTGAAATCCCAAATCGGTTAGCCATAAGGATATAAAAATCAAATTCTGTGTATGTGTGTATGTTCGCTATGAAAACGTATTTCCCACACTTCAATCATCACCAAATTTTGGTTATAGGTTCTTTCGATCAACGGGAAGGTTTAGGCTAAAAATAATTTCGATATATAAAGGTGGCGTGGCACCTCCCATACAAATGGTATCTTTGGTACTGCATAACTTGAAGTTATACATGCCAGAACATTGAAATTCAGTAAGGAGTTATATGAGGTCAATCCCTAACACACCAAGAAAATGTGGAATTGGGAAAACGGGGCGTGGCACCTCGTACAAAAGGAATATATATACTGCATATCTCTTGATGAGTAATGCTAGATAATGAAAAGTGGTAAGGACCTATATGACGTAAGTCCTAACACCTCCAGTAAAATGTGGAAGGGGGAAAAGGGCGTGGCACCTTCCCTACAAATGGGATTTTTCAGAACTATGGCTGCCGTACAAAACTTAAGTTATTTTACACCTAAGTTTGACTGCATTGTTGAGTTTGGCTGTTATGCCTTTTGGACGTTTAGAAATCTTCCGCCGTTAAAAAAATTTGTTAGCTTCAGTCTATCTACTCTATCTATATATATAAATCAAATTCCTGTGTGTTGTTCCTATGAAAACGTGTTTCCACACATCAATCATCACCAAATTTGGCTGTAGGTTCCTTCGATCAAGACGAAAGTTTTCATATGTCAGAATTAAGAATTTTAAATATGCTATAAACTATCTTCGCTCCAAAAAATGATCATGCTAACAAAATCAGTGATCGCATTCAAAACCAATTTCCTGGTGAAGCGACGAAATATAATCGATCGACACAGTTACAGATGAAGACAAAATTGTGAATTATCCAACTGAATTTCTAACTCTTTAGAACCACCTGGAATGCCTGCGCATATATCAACTTTGAAAATTGGCTCACCAATCATGCTTCTTCGGAATTTAAACCCACCAAAATTGTACAAATGAACTTTGCGTTTAGAAATTAATACCGAATTTAATCGAAGCAACAATCCATAGCGGTAAAAGCAAAGGTGAAGATGTGATCATACCACCATCCCAATCATCCTACAGATTTGGCCATTCAATTTTAAGCGCTTACAGTTTCCTGTACGCCTTGCTTTTGCAGCACAAGGACAATCGCTTACTATTGCATGCTTAAATTTAGAGTCCGTGCTTTGCCCATGACCAGCTATATGTTGCTGCTCTAGAGTTGGAAAACCAAAAATTGTTATCTTCGCACGAACGAAAAAAACCAAAAATATTATGTACCCACTTGCATTACAATAAGATACAATAATAAAATGTTTAAACGAAAATTTCACCAAATATGCGTACAAAATTCAATTCAATTTACAGAACAATAAATTAAACTATCGGAAAACAAAACAGAAAAAATAACGCAACATCCATTCTATCTCGGGCGTTACAACGTGCGCCTGGTAAAGCTAGTTTTAAATATATAACATTTGGAAAACACAAAAAACCTGATTATTTAGTAAATAATACATACATAGAATGTTGAAATTTGAGTGTGGACTGATATTGAGACCCTTGATAAAAATTTTGAAATTTTTTTTTAAATGGGCGTGGCACCGCCCACTTGTGATAAAATCAAATTTACAAATATTATTAATCATAAATAAAAATATGTGTAAACCTATCGTAACAAAATTCGGCAGAGAGGTGAACTACTATAAGGAATGCTTTAAAGAAAAATTAACGAAATCGGTTAAGGATCACGCCCACTTTTATTTAAAAGAGTTTTAAAAAGGGCCGTGGACGAATAAATTAGCTATATCTTTGCAAAAAAGAACTTTATATCAAATGGTACTTCATTTCCCAGTGGATTTTAAACAATAAATAGGAAAAAATTCAAATTATAAAAAATAATTAATTATTTAATTATATGACTAAGCAAGTGTCTATGTTCGTGAAAGGAGCCATAACTCGAAGAAAAATTAGTCAGATAGAACCCTATGTATAGGCTATTATGTGCGCAGCGCTGGTAACACTATGTAAGCATGTAAAAAACAAACGAACAACAGCATTCACAGTGTAACAGTCTGGGTATGTAATGTTCGTTTGCACCCGACTAAGACTTCCTTACTTGTTCAAAATTTATTTATCATCTGAAATGTTCGAAGAATTATGAGTACCACGTGGCTTCCAATTCGGGTTCTACCGATCTGGTACTCGAATTGTTAATGCCTACTACGAAAGAAAAATAAACATTACAATGACAGCACTATGGGGGGATTAAATTTTTTCGCGAGTTTTCTGCAACATGCAATTTTTTAGTTGATACAGTTTTTTGATATACGCACACGTGAATACATATTTCCTTGTTGACTCCTGATATGTTTTTTATTTACTCTTTTATGGTCCGACAGTACATTCAGTTTCTGTTATGGCCAGCACGGTTCATTGCTGCTTTACAAAACGACCATCCTGACAAGGGATCGAACTCTATAACAGAAGAGCGACTCATTCGGACCCCAGAGGATCACGCTCTGATTCGCCAGCACACTCCTATGGTTGCTGCCGGCATTTTTATTCGCGATGATTCGATAAGCATCAACAGCCGCATCGTAGGAGAATGCATTTAGTTGGCAATTGCTTTTATAATCTAACTACGTACCTCTGTTCGCTAATAATTTGTGAATCACATAAAAGGCTCAAAAGATGTGTCGCCGTTTCTCACCACAACGTAGTCACCTATACTAAAATCTTTCGTCTTGGATGAGTCGCGACGGATTAGTGGCAGAGTCCCACTTATGCATACCCTTGTTTAGCTTTGATAGAGTCGGACACATCTTTGCGTGTTTTTTTATAAGTTCTGCCCTCATCCGGACATACCTTGTCTTGAAAGAATTTAAGGAGTCTACTTAGCAACGGCAAGTGCTATGCTTAGAGTTGGTAATATCGTATTCTACCTTAAGTAGTAACCCAGTCATTATGGTGTAATTCGTCAGTCAATTACTCTATCATGGTTTTCAACACTATTCACTATCGCAACCTGCCCGATGGCTAGCGATATGCAACCACGATCTTCAAGCGACATATGTTCTTCTTTGAGACAAAGGCAGCGAACCACAGAGAAGTTTAACAAGTTCCGCTATCACTTACGATCCGCCTTGTTCGACTATAATAGTTTAAAATATTTTTCAAGTCGGATAGAGTTTGAAAATTACTACAAGAATGTGTTTGCGTTTTAACAAAATATACGGCTAACAGTCCGAAATGGTCAATGTGAGTAGTTTCGAATGGCAAAGTTGTTTTAGGGATGGAGGTTTAAGTTCCTTTGTGCGACACGTTGTTGGGTGTCTCATACCTGATGCACTTCAGACAATTCCCGATAAACTTCTCTACTTTTGCTTTCATGTTTGGGGATCAATAGTAAATGCACAATTTATTTAATGTTTTTATCGACAGACAGATGGCCAAGCTACTCGTAAATTAAGTGTCCGTATTACGTTATGCTCCATTTGGTTAGGCACATAAAGAACCCTCTTGCCGTCTGGTTTCGTCCTGTACGCGATTTCATATACTAAATCGTATCTATTAAAATTTCGTTTTCCAGCCGGTTTCGAATAACCTCGATATTCATATTACGCTCCTGAGCAGCCTGTAATTGAAAGTCTACATCGCCTGTGTTTATAACCGATGCAATCTCCCTCCTACTTAATTTATCGACATCACCCCTCTGGGTTTACAGGGATTCAGTTGCTTTCTCTCAAGGATCATTGTTAAGGTGTTACAGTCTGTTATTACAGTGAACGGTATACCTTCCAGGTAGTGTCTGAACCATTTTCAAGATGTATATTATACAGAGGGTCTCAAGTTCATAGGTGCGTTTAAGACTATCCAATGTGTAGAGTCAGGAATATCACTGTCGATAATGTTACGTCAAAACGGTGCTGAAAAACTTCGTGAAGCCGCACTCAGATAAAAAGTTGGGGTCCGGAATACAGCGGTAACGGAAGGCTTTAAAAATAAGAAATATTGGCCACCGCTCTGAAGTAATGCGAAAGGTGAGTTGGGTCGACGATTACAATTTGTTTAATACTCCACGGACTCCACTCTTGTACCGCGACGGGAACCGCGCTGAATTAGGCATTTATCATGCCGAGCCTTCAAGAAAAAGTAAAATTTACAGTTGGGTATATGAAGTTCTGTTTTATGCGAGCTTATGCTTCCTTTCTCGGAATACTCATTAGGTTGAATTTTTATTCTAAATAATTATAGCTTTTTGTTTGTAATTGACTGTCAAACAGCAAGTATGATAATTTATTTAGATGTTTGCATAACCCCTTTTACTGCCAGAAGCTTGAATGTGCCAATTGTCAAAATTTGAGCAAATGGGCTTACTTACTTACATATGTGGCGCTTAATCGTTCAAACGACTTAGGTGATTTTAAGGGATGATAGATTGTTCTCCACGTAGCCCCCTCATCGGAGTGGGATCTGCCTCGTTCACCTCGTTCATATGCGAGTACCGATAGGGAGAAACCTCCTACTTCTACAAAAATCTCAGTTTTACACGATCACGTTTCTGATGTAAAGGGGTGAATGATGATTAAATGTAGATGTTTTGAATTCATTAGAGTACTTGTTTTACCTCGTTGACAGGAATACTTTGATGGTTTCGATTAGAACCGCAGCTTCCTTGCATACCAATATTCAATGTAATAGTATTTATGTTTAGGATGCACTTAACTTTATTGTTTATGTTAATTTTATGGTTGATTTATTACGATTAATGTTTGCACATTAGTGACGGTTAACTTTAGTCATTGATGTAACGAACATGAACCTCAAATCATGTTAAAATAAATAAATGTAAGGCGCGATAACCTCCGAAGAGATTTTAGGCCGAGCTTCTCTTCCAATTTGCGTCGTGCTCCTTTTTAATTTTTCCAACAATTTGGAGTTTTCACTGAGAGCTTTTCATGGCAGAAATACACCGGAGTGCTTGCCAAACACTGCCGAGGGGGCGACCCCGCTTAGAAAGATTTTCTTCTAATTGAAAAACCTTATTTCTAAAATTTTGATGTTGCTTTGCCCGGGGTGTGAACCCAGGGCATTCGGTGTGGTAGGCGGAGCACGCTACCATCACAACACGGTGGCCTCAAATCATGTTGGTTTAGATAAAGTACATTTATATATTAGTCGTAATACACGTCGTTTGTAATAAAGCTACCAGAAAATAATCCCCTCGCTGTTCACAACTCATTTATAATCGTTAAGTTTTGCGTCTTATGTGTAACCGAGACAAATGACTTGAAGTTATTAAAGTTTATACACCCTTTTCCATACAATAGCTTTAATGACAGCTAAGAAACGTGTACGAATATAAGCTTTATAAAAATACGCAGAGGTTCATAGTGATCGAAAAAATTTACATTTCCATGTGTAAGTATATTCGATAGTGTTGGCTTAAACGGAAACAATCTAAAGAAGCACGTTCTTCCAGGGACTCCTCACTTCACTTACAGCGGTGCGAATAAGCAATTTAAGAACGTGTTTATATGAGGAAAAAGAACTGAGGCCGAATAACATGAGTCACGTACGGTGGAGCAGTTCAGCTGGCTGGCTTGATCTAAGCATTTTTTTTAAGAACAAGTAAGAGAAGATTGGACGACCAATCAGGTTCGAACTATGTACTCACATAAACCTTTGGCATGAAGACAGGTTGTAAATGAAGATAAATACAAGCCTTGCTGAGGACGCTCTTGAAACCATATCTAATTTCTGTATCTATCAATTGTTTCACTATCGTAAAATTATCTGATTATTCTGAACTTATTCTATAATATTATTAAAATAACTAGACACCCTGTAATGGTAAATGACCCAAGTCATCTTTTCAATGACACATATGGCAACACTATAACTTGCATTACTAACATGTCATTGTGAATACTAAGAAGAATAGGAAATATATATATAAATAAGTATTCAGCCATTGTAAGGCTGTTAGGCAGAAAGAACAAGGTATATATATGTATGGGGTGAAACATGAAAAATGACTGGCAATGATGGCTCGGCATTTTTCATGTTTCACCGCCATCATGTGCATAATTTTTTCGGCAACTTGACGAGCAAGACGTTGCTCAAGTTTGTACGTGATTTTTTTGAGAAGTGAAAAGCAATAAAAAGTATTTTAAATTAAAAAAAGTGTAGTCGTCTTTTTTTTAATGCGGCACCATATCTGGCGTAGGAGACCGCCACGCGATCCTAGGCATAAGGCATTCATGGCGACTACATGGAGGAGGCGCCCTCCGAGACAACATTTTCGATGAAGGTGACGCCACAAGGCGATTACCAACAAGTTGGTAGGTTACCGGCGAGAGGACAACGGAAGTTGTTCACATGGCGACCGTGAGGCTGGAGCCTCGTTCATTTTCAATTTCGGCGGTGAGTAGAGTGGTGTAAAAAAAAGTGGCAGTGGGTGATAGAAATTTTGGAGAAAAATTAATATTGTATAATAAACTAAAACTAAAACTACGACAAATTAAAACAGAAATATTATAAAAAGCGGTTAAATAGTAAAATTACAAATAAATAAAACAGAAACAATACAGAGCTAATTGTAGAATGGAAAATTTCCGATTAAAATCAAACGTTTAAAGGAAACAGAAATAATACAAAGGAAAAATCGTTTTAAATAATAAAAAATCACCTAAAGAAAAAACAAATAAATTATTCGGAGGTAATACGAAATTTAATACCTTAATAAAGGGAAATCCATCCTAATCAACAAATAATATAAAAATCTTTTAAATAACGTAATGTACTAAAAATTGCAACTAAATAATGCAGAGGTAATACAAAATTAAATATCCAATTGGAGGAAAGACAATTTTTAATAGATACAATAAATTAACGGAGATAAAACAAAATCTTTAAATTAATAAAACCAACTAAAAACTACAATAAATATAACGGAGATAATATAAAAGCAAAAACGAGGAAAATTTTTGTAAAACAACGCTTTTAATAACGGCATATAACCCACGCCACTACAAAACGGTAAAACATCGCCATTTTCAACCACCACCACCACCGCCAGAAGCAGCAATATTAACAGCAGCAAAAACACCGGCAGCGACTTCGGCAGCGACTCCGGCAGCAGAAACAACTCCGGCATCAGCAGCATTGGCGACGACAGCGGCAGCGTTTACGGCAGCAGCACAATAAGTATAATATACATATACGTATTTAACATTTCTTTTGCCTACGGGTATTTTTTCTTTAAAACCTATATATGTATGTATATTAAAAATCAAATTTTGTATTAAATTCGGTGTCTTCGCTTTCCAATTAAAATAATTTCACATTCATATAAATTTTGGATTTTGATAACGTGGTTGTTAGAAAAACCAATCAATTTTTTGATATATACGTGTTTTTCGAAAAAACCAATTAATTTTTTTGATACATACGGTGGGTTCCGTTAAAAACCAAGTAATTTTTTTTTGACAATATGCGGTGGTTCCGTTAAAAACCAATTAAGATTTTTTATTACATGGGTGGTTCCGTGAAAAACCATTCAATTTTTAATACATGCGGTGGTTCCGTGAAAAACCAAATTGGGTTTTTTTTGAATAAAGCGGTGCGTCCGTGAGTACATTTTAAGACTTTTACCAATTAATACTTACATACTTTTGAGCCATTTTGAATTCAATTACTTTTTACAAATTTTTCATAAAAATTTACTGCAGTTTTCAATTAATTCTTCTAATAAATTGTTAAATATTTCTTTAATTTCTTTCCTTCGCTCTTTTTCCTCAACAATTTGACTTCAAATATAAATTCAACATTCAAACAAGTGCTTTAGTAATTTCATATGTACAACCTTAGAAGTGGTAGACAAGTGCAAAAAACTTCAGATTCAGAATCCGATTCAGATAAATCAGGCTCAAGCTACGAAAGTTTAGCTTCATCATCGACCGAAAAGTCACAAACCAGGAAAATAGATTCTCTTTATCAACAGATTTTCCAGGCTTCGAAAATTCTTCCATTAAAAATTCAACTTCTAATTTAGTTTCAAATCTCAACGATTCAAATAGTGAAATTTTAACTTCTACTCTAAAATCAGATCCTAACGATCCAATAGTACAAACGTGCCTCACTCTTCTAATTCAGCTCCAGATCTTAACGATCAAAGTCATGGCAACACTAGAGGAAAGAAAGAATTTTTATTACACATGTGCTAATTCTATTAGAGAAAACTACAGTGGTGATCCACTAGCACTTGATTCTTTTATAGACAAAATTGCATTACTCGAACAATTCGCCACTGCAGATTTAAACCGATACTTTTATAGCGTTCTTAAAATCAAAATTAGAGGGTAAAGCTCTGAAGCACTACCAACACAAGTAACTTCAGTCAACGAATTAAAACAGCTCTACGTAATAGGATCAAACCAGACAACTCGAAAGTTGTAGCAGGGAGAATTGCAGCGTTACACGTTAACGGAAACAATTATACAGATTTTGCCAAAAAAGTGGAAGATTTAGCTGACTCACTTGAGCGGTCTCTTATTATTGAAGGGATCACTCAAACAAAAGCTCATGAAATGGCAGTCGAACAAACTGTTAACGTGTGTCGTCTAAATGCAAAATCAAATTTAGTAAAAACCATTCTAGCCTCAACAGCATTTACTGATCCGAAAGACGTAGTAGCAAAATTAATTGTAGAACAAAACAACGAAGTAACTGAGCGTCAGGTTTTAGCTTTTCGATCACGTGGTAACAGTACATTTAGAAATTCACGTGGTAGTTATCGAGGTTTTTACCCAAACCGCGGCTATACTGGTTATAGAAATAATAGTTCATTTTCATACAATAGTAACTATAACGGTAACAATAATCAGAGATATCGCGAATTATAACAGAAATAGATACCAAAATAACAACAATAATAATATACGTCCAAATTCCAATTCAAATACAAACACGGTAACAATAGAGTAACAATTCGAGATCGCCAATCGTAGAGGTCGAAACGCAAACGTTCGCGCTTTAAACGCCAGCGCCCCTCAGGAGCGAACACTGAGGGAGGACGAACTAAGCGAGTAAGCGAACTTCCCTCACCAATAGGCATCTATTGTTTAAATTTAAATTACTCTGATTTTCATAGAATTACAACTAAACGAGTCACAAAAATTTTGTTCTTTCCTAGTAGACACTCAAGCCGACATTTCCTTAATAAAATATCATGTCTAGACAGTAAATTTCATTAAATACGAACGACATTATTAACATTACCGGTGTCACTTCCAATTCAGTTTCCACTTTAGGTAAAATTACAGCAAATTTAAATTTTTCAAACTTTTCTATTAAACATACTTTACACGTAGTAAATGAAGACTTTAATATTCCATCCGATGGCATACTGGGTAAAGATTTTCTGAAAATTAACAAATGCATTATTAATTATGAAAGAAATAGTATTTCCTTTTGGGTAGGTAATGAAAAAGTCGCGATACCAATCCTACACGGAACAGAAAGCGACAGTTGTATCATTCCTCCAAGATGCGAAATATTCAGACTTTTTGATTTAGGAGATTCACCCGAACCACTTTTCGTGGACTCGCAGGAAATCGAAAAAGGTGTTTTCACAGCTAGGTGCATTGTTAATTCCAGTAACCCAATTATTAAGTCATAAATACCACAGATGATGATAAAGTATGTGAAAAGAAAAAGTATTCGGACAGAAAAACTTTCAAACTACAATGTTTATACAATTAACAAGACAGAAACAGAAGACAAACGTACCAAAAAACTAACTTCGATTTTGAATTTTGCCATGTGAACTGGCATTTAATACTATTTTAAAATTTTAAAAATGCATGTACTTTTCTTATGCTATATAGTGATAGAAGGTGCTCTTCGCCTTGTTACTGCTTTCTTATCGGCTTGTCATAGAAGGGTTACATCTATGTCATCGATTTTATATTAAAGTTTTATAGGTGTTTTTGCTCATAACAAACCGCCATGCGACTAATTCCTAATCAGTGGTAGCACATGTAGGAAGTGCGGGTTGGGAGGAGGAAACGATCGAGCACATTCTTTGCCCGTGCCTGCGATTGCCAGGCTAAGACTCCAGCTATTAGGAGTGATACAGCTGTCAGGTCTAGAAGCAGCAAGTGGCTCAAGTCCTAGGAAGCTTCTAGTATTTTCCAAGAGGACGGAGTTATTTTATAACATAGGTCCTGGTTTTTGATAGAGTTTTCAGTTTGGTCGTTAAACAAACTTCTGGTAACACTACGGACTCATTCAGTCTATGTGAGGTCCTCATGGACCGGGCAGTTCAACTAACCTAATTCCTATAGAGAGCGCTCTCCGATTGGGGCACAGTTGCGATTAGTCAAGTTGAAATCTCTCTAGCCCCTTTTAAGAACATAAAAAAAGCGGCAACGAAGTGAGTTATATAAAAAAGATTATAGCTGATTGATTCAAATTATTTAAGAGAGCGGAGCCCTATACTGAACCTAAATGACTTGGACCTATATTCCATTATCGTCGACCCAAATGTCTTGGAATGAGTTAATATTTTTTCCCCATATACCTATGGATCTAACAATTTTTGCAAGCTTTAATATTGCATTTAAAATGTACATAACCTCGTACCATATGAAAACCAACACTTTTTGATGAGAAGAGATTAGTCTTCATTCGTCCTAATATGGTATAAAGGGGATGATCCTATTGTTCCCGTTCGGATATAAATGGGTACAATTTGTCTCTTCATAGGACATGCTCAAACAAAAGGGAACTCATCCTAGACTAATCGCATTTTTTGCAGTGCGATGAGTCGTCGTTAGCAAATCGATAACATACCGATAACAATACAAAATTCAACTTAAACCAATATTTAACCACGGCAGTGTATACATCTGTTCGAGTTCTTGCATGCAAAACAATTGTCTATATGATCAGAGGCTATAATTATATGTTTGCTTTGAGTTGCTATGGAATATCGCTATATCAACTCTACCACGTACCATGTCCTCACATTGCGCTACGGTGTAGTGACTCCATACAGCTTACTAATACCACAAACTACGCCTATACTAACACATTCTCTTGTACTTATACAATACATACATACACCATTCACAATTACGCCTGCATTTACATTCTACATACACTCGACCAAAATCAACACGCGGTTAAGGGCCGATAAAGGAAGACGACGATACATTTCGTTTCTTCATTAACGCACAATTTCTTGAAAATATAATTAAAGAATATTTTTTAACTAATATAGAACGTATGAAACAAATAATAGTTACCTTTGACATTACACTCAAGTTATTAAATTGTGATATCCCCGTGACTAAAGTGGCATATGTTGAATGCCATCAGCAACTGCCATCGGTTTGGCACAAAATTAATTGTTTTTGAAATGGATGTATGTTTTTCTGATACAGCTGCATTAGACTGACAAAAATTTGAATGTTTAAGAAATGGAAAATATAAGTTCTTATTATTAGTGTTAACTATATATGTTTGCTGCAAAATCTTGCCGAAGAACCATTTTTTATTTTTACTGACATTTACGACTTTTAACGAACTGCCAAACAACACATGTGTAGTGCGGTCTTTATAAATCAATTCTCGGATTATTTTCAGATTCACCCTTTCCAACGGTGATACCAAGGTCAAAAATATCACTTATAAATGTTTATCCTGATTTAAGCCGATTAAATGTTATCGTACGTAATTTGCCGAATAGTTTTATACATTTTTTTATAATTAGAAGTTGGACACCCCTAAACTGTATTACGATGATATTTGTGCTTCTATAGACGGCGCCGTGGTGTGATTGGTAGCGTGCTCCGCCTACCCACCCGAGGTCTTGGGTTCAGCTCCCGCGCAAATTAACATCAAACAGAGAAACGTGTTTTCAATTAGAAAAAGTATTTCTAAAAGGCGAATCCAGCAGTGATTTGCTAACACTCTGAGCGTATTTCTGCTATGAAAACCTTCTCAGTGAAAATTCATCTGCCGCAGGTGCCATTCGGAGTCGGCGTAAAATATGTTGGACCCGTCCCACCAATTGTAAAAAAATTTAAAAGGGTACGACGAAAATGGAAGAGAAGCTCGGTCTACATCTCTTCAGAGATGTCTGCCTTTATTGCTTTTACTGGTAAAATATTTCGTTGTAAAATAAATAGAATACTGAAAAAAATTTACAACGATATAGATCTACTTGAAAAATACAGCTTGTTTGCATAATTCGGAACGACATACGAATTAGAGGCAAATCTGTCGTTCACGCTAACATTAAGTTCCAGAATCGAAACATAAATGTCTTCCACTTAAATTGAGCTTCTTAGCTAATCTTTCAGAAGAAATAAATTAAATTTTTATGCAATCTAACCTGCGTATTTAGTCGCATCCATATGTACAAGATTTGTAATTTCTTTGTAAAACATAATTAATGTATCAACTTTTTTATACAACTTAAATGAAGTAATTTGTTAATGTAAATTACAAATTAACACTGAAATTCATTGGTAAATAAAGATCCACCTACATAGCACATACATATGTAACTATTAAACATTCACAACCATAATGCGTTGTGTGTACATTAGGAGGGTCAGTATGTACCTATCGATTTTGATTCATATTATAAGCAAAATCAGATTT
>JARSSU010030068.1:0-11398 GCA_029619165.1 Eurosta solidaginis | reverse complement strand
TATTTATAATGCGTTTTAAGTACAATTTTGATAATCTACTCAAATAATTACACTAAGCTATATCTTCATAGGTGTTTTAATACTTGCTTATTTCTATATTGTATCGTTTTAGCCAATGATTCATGTATGTGGTTGGTTCATTTCATTCCACGTTTACTAGGTCCGCGGTTATACCAAAGATACTCTTTATCCAAGATCTTTCATTTTGAATTTTTTATATAGCTGGCTTTTTAAGCTTACTAATTTCATTTTCACCATTAGCACAGATTAATATATCATCAACAAAAATTAAAAGTAAACTACCTCTTTTCCAATTTTACAAGTATATAACAAGAATCATTTTATTTCTTTCGAACCAATGCCAGTTAAAAATTTGTCAAGGCATTTGTACATGCTCGCGACTTTCCTTTAAACCATATATGCTTTGACCAATTTACAAACCCTGCTTGGACCATCTCATAACCCTTTGGTTGCTAACATAAACTTTCGCGGACTGTACCTTTCAGTTCAGGAATGCTGTTTCTCCATCTATTTGCCCAACTTCGAACCCCATTTGCACAATATGATATAAATTTTTAAAGCTTGAATTTTGCAGCAGGAGAATAATTTCCTCAATCTCATCAGGTTGTTGAAAACACATCCAATCCTCGCTTTGTAAGTGCCTACCTGATTTTCTACTATAAACCCATTTAACATCCGAAACCCTGTTATCATTTGTATTTTCAACTAACTTCAAGTTTTATTTTTGTTAGGCATTCAAGTTTCTTTATTCATAGCTATTTCCAGAAAAGTACCCTCACTTGACTCAATCGCCTCCTCAAATGACGTAGGCGTACCTATGCTGCAAAGGTTTACATAAATACTACCAAATGTGTATCATCGAGTTTCTTGGCCTCTTTACCCGCGCTTTGAATTTACGTACCTCATCTTGGGTTTCCTCTTCACTCTTTTCAGGCTGCGTTCTCAGCCTCTTCATTACGTCAGCATCTTCTATCTTCATCATAAACATTTATCATGAGAACTTTCCTCAGCATCACTACTTTCGCCTGCAGTCTCATCTTCATGCACGCCAAGACATTTACACCTTCGTCACCAAACTCTACATGTCTAGCAACTATGACTTTAATTCAATAGTACACGGTAAGCATCACTGCTGTATGCCAATCAAAACACCCATTTCTGCTTTTTATCCCATTTTGAGGTTCTTCTCTGTTCTGTTTCCTAACAAAACTTTGCTTCCATATAAACCGCAAATTTGGACACATCCGCCTCTTTTCAAAAAAAAAAAAACAAAAATATATAAAAAAAAAAAATAAAAAAAATAAAAAAACAAAAAAATAAAAAAAAAAAAAAAAAAAAAATATCTCATAAGGCGTTTGTTTCTATATTAGTTGTTAGCGTACCAATTTTTCACATAAGTTGCTGCACAACAATTTTCTGGCAATATTTTTTACCTACTTTTTGCTTCAGCTAATAACAACGAGACATATTCACTTATAGTTCTATTAACTTTTCCGCGGTTCCATTTAGCTCGTGAACATATGCCGGACGATTATTAATAACGATCCCTCTTTCCTTTGCAATTTATAAACTCGTCCATTCGATACTCTGACCATGTGTCCATTACCCTTATATCCCGTCAAATTTTCACTTTCAGTTACATACGCAATGATACAATCAAAAAGTTTCCGCTTTGGCTTTCAATACACACACCTTTGCCATTTTGCTATACATCATCTATGAAAGAACAAATATTTCACCTTGGAAGTCCAATGTGTGTGAAAAAGGTCCACATACATCAGTGTGTATAATTTCCAACAAATCCTTTACCTTTCGCTATTATTATTTTCTCAAAAGAATATTATGCATTTTGCTTCATACAAGTTCTACATTTCATGAATTCAGATTCATGTTCTCTCGCATTCCCTCTACATTTGATTTGTTTTGAATGTGTTTTAAATCTTTGAAGTTTACATGACCCAACAATCGGTGCCACTTCTCTCTTTCTCACTCATAGTTTTGGTAGTTTTACTTGTCCATATTGAAAATGTTCATCAAGCTTAATTTTACATTTTTATATATATACAGGCAATTAGTTTACGCTACTAGTTCAGTTACTTTGCCCTTTTATTAATACTTTTGTCAAGTGTACCTTTTGATGCCACTACATTATTTTTTGTCAACTTACTATAACTAATTAAATTTGATTTCTTGTCCTTTATCTAGAAAACATTTTCCATTTCAAAGAGTTGTTTTTTCCAAAGTTTCAAATAGCTTAGCACATTTCCGATTTTGGTCGCCTTCATTATCACCAAGATAAACATTACAGTGTTTCAAGTACCATTTACATTTTGGAAGTTTTTCATCAGTTATTATGTGGTCCATACCCCACTATCTAAAAAACCATTTGATTTCGTACCTCTACTTTGCTTGCCTGCCACCACATGACGTGAAATCGTTGTCGCCCATGCGCTGTTTCTGTCTTCGGTTGCTGGCTATTTCTACGCGTGCTTGCTGTACTTTTGCCATGAGAATTTCCGCTGCCCTTGCGTAACCTCCTCTTCCGACTCCTTGCGCCCTCGGTGTTGATCGCCACATGTTTTTCTTCACCATTTTGTGCACTCTCTTTGGAAATGCCCAACTGTCGCCACAATTATAACATGTGCGGTCAGTTTGCCGCTTATTTGCAGCAAATGCATTTGACTTTGGCCCACATTTTTCTTCATTTGAAGTGTTTAATTCCGCCATCTCAATTTTATTTTCACAATATCAGCCGTCTGGTCCTCCTCCTGTCAGCGTATCGATTAATCGCCAATGTAACTATACGACTCCGGCAACGTATTCAACATATAAGTCACTTTTTCTTTTTCCGACACACTTGCCCCTGCAGTTTTCAAGTCATTTACGCAACGCTCAAAATCCCCAAAAACTGTTTCTGAGTCGAATACTCCCTCAGTTTTAGTCCCACCCGCTCCAGCTTGAATTTCTTGCTGTTCTGCAACACAATTTGCAGTGCTGTAGACTCTTGTCATATATAACAGAGTCGAATTTTCGCATTATTTCCAATGCAGAGTTTTTTTCCCCTTTTTTTTTTTCTTTTAGTTTTTTTTTTTTTTTTTTTTTTTTTTTTTTTTTTTTTTTTTTTTTTTCTTGTTTTTTTTTATTTTTTTTTTTCTTTTTTTTTTTTATTTTTTTTTTTTTTTTTTTTTATTTTTTTTTTTTTTTTTCAATTTTTTTTTCTTTATTTTGTTTTTTTCTTTTTTTTTTTTTTTTTTTTTCTTTTTTTTCCCATTTGTTCCTTTTTTTTTTTATTTTTTTTTTTTTTTTTTTTCGCATGACAAACGGGGGGGGTCTAAGTTGCTTATTGATTTCGCACTATAATAATAATTTATAGCGCGTAGAGATACTTTGATCTTTTGTATCTTCCATTCTTTCCTGCTGCTTGTCGGCATCCTTCCCTTCTCTTCTGCCGTTCGAATTACTGCATTCATTTTTTTTAATTTTCAAGGACCAATAATAATTCCTTAATAGTATTTCCCTTCCCATCGTATTAATTTTGACCATTCAAATATTGGTATATTGATGTCAGACACTTTGGGTCGCCATTTTGTATTTGAAAATTTGTGTTGGCCGGATGACGTCCTTTTGTTGGGAGCAATTGCAACGAGAAGGCCAACCGATGGCGTTTGTTCTTCTTTAATCAAAAGTTAATTTTTACGTATCAAGTCACGTTCGACCTTTGACTACAAGCTATCATAACAAGGTGTTTTTTTTTATCAAAAGCCCTTGAAAAAGGTTTTAAATTTAATTATAACAAAAAAAAGTAGGTATTTATTAAATATATTAGTATTCGACGAAAACGGTGCCTTCTTTTTTTACAAATGGTTTCCGCTTCTTTATGGATGAGTACTTTAATTATTTGTAATCTAGTTGCTAGTGCACCTAACACATACCTAAGGGCGTACCACATATATCTTAACTAAATCTACAAACAACTTACAAATGTGTTATACACAAAACCAGACTGTTACAGAACTAGAACAAGAATTAATCCAAAAGCAACGAGCATATACGCATACACAACAGTTTTCAGCATGTTAGTACACACTAACTCCATTAAATCGTTTTTCTTCTGTCGAAAAGAGGCAAAAAGGGGACACTGGTGAGAGAGGCTCATGTGTATGGCATTACTTGAGAGATTTAAGTGATCAAACGAGCGAATGCCAAAACGGGACTCGGAGTAGTGGTACTTCGGATCATTCGCTTGCGGTTCCAAAATCAAAAATAAATGTTATAGCTCTCTCGTTGTATTTCTTGCTGGACAAACCCTTAAAAATTACTATTATTTCACACATAAGTTCGCTAATCAGCCAGCCCAGGTCATACACAAAAATGAGGCCGATAGCGTGCAGCAGCTTATTGAAAGAGAGGGTAAAAAAGAACTTAAATCTCTGGCCCTCCCGCTGTATACCCAGATCGAGTACTAGTTTTAATTAGGAAGGTAGGTTAACCCTGGCTCCGGTCCTGAGGATCTTCACATAGACTGAATTAAGCTCCGTAGTGTCTTCCAGAAGGCTTCCTTGTTTCTCACGACCAAACTTGTTCCTGGAAAAACCCCCTATCCAAAAAACAGGACCTATGTTATAAAATAACTCTGTCCTCCCGCCCCTTGGGCAAAATAGAAAGCTTCCTAAACTTTAAGCCCACGCCACTTGTTGCTCCCTCTAGGATCTGACACGCTTCTATCACTCCTAATCACGCTCGGAGTCCTTAGCCTGTGTTCGCGAGTCGCCATCCGGCACAGCACTTCAGGAACGTGCTCCGACCTCGTTTTCCTCCCCTCCCTCTCCCTCCTCCAACCCGCACGCCTCTCCTACTCATCTGCTATTCAGCTGCACCAACGCCGATTTAAAGCCATGTGACGCTAGAACGCAGTTACCAGTCAGAAGACCCTCATGAGTATACGTCCCTCCCCCCCCTCCTTTTTAATTATAGATAGCAACTCGGTTAATTCGACAGGTTGTAAGACCCTACACATACATCTTCGACACTCTTACAGCCCCGCGCTTCGATCCCCAACCGCCTTTCCCGCTCTGGTCGACTCACGGTGTGCACCTCTCGCCTTCCTTATCTCCGCCCAATGATAATTGCGGCCCCATCTACGAGCATCCCCGCTTCCAAGGGTCGCGCGCCCTTTTTAAGCCAGTTCGTCCCGCGTTTTTTTCATTCCCATATGCCATGGACACCATATAGATGTAATGCTTCTCCCCTGTCCCGATTCCCTCCAAGACTGCCTTACACTCTAACACGCAGTTAGATGCACGTGCTATGGCGATACTCACCTATTGCCATAACTGGCTGATCTGACGTAATAAAAAGTCAACACCGGTTGTAAGCTTAAAGCTCATTCTCCTTCCAGGGTTTTTCTACTCCGCTTTCGGTTACCGGCTAATCTTCCGCTTGAACACCTACATGTAATCCGGCAGCACTGTAGGATCTACTGTATGTTCAGTTCAGGAGCCGCAGTTACCCCCCCGCAGACCCTTACTCCTTTCGCACCACTCTTGGAACCATCGGTGGACCATGTTCGCCTCGTCCCCATTTGCGCCCCTTGCGCGCCAACCGTCCACCTCTATTGCGGCCTTATGCATCCTCCCTGACAGCGCAGATATGCGGAACTCGTGTAGTCTGTTCGTTTTGCTGTATAGAATGACGCTATAACTACTATGGCCATATGGTCAGGGGTCGGTCGCTCCAATCGCAGCCGCCCCGAAGCAAAACCGAGCTGGTTGCGGTCGGTAACGCCTTCGCTTTCTTTGCTACCCATGTCTACATGGTGGGATGTGCAGAATGGCATACAGTGGCAGCCGTCGGGTTGTTTTTCCCAGGGCTTCTCTCCTCCTCCGGTGGAGGGGGGGGCCGATGATGCTAAGCATCGATGTCTGCAAAAACCCCCCTAAATTTTTTTGAGGTATGTATGTCTTTTTTTTGTGTGGCTTTCCACCACAACAACGAAAATCCAGTAGTATAGAATCAGGGCTTACAATCGCCGTAAAAACCAAACTGATCAACGAAAGGGCGATCAGTCCCCCCCATACACCCCATGCTTCTTTTACATACATAGAGTGCCGTTGCGGGCTTTTCCCTCTTTCTTTGCCCCTCTCCTCCCAAAGTTGGACGCTTCCCATGACAGCTTACTGTCTAGGAGGATCTCCTAGACTATTTTTGTTCAGGTTTTCTCCTGTAAAGCTTCTACCCCTCTCACATTAGACGCCCCAGGTTGAATACTCCCGAGCGCCGCCCCGACTCCCCCAAAGAACTAATTGTTGTACTCTCAGGCACTTTCCCACTATGCAAAATTGCACGCTCCATCTCTTAAACCGTAACGTTTTCAAACGGGTCCCCTCTCGAATGGGCTGAGCAGCGCTTCTGGTTGATGACCGCGTCCACCACAGAGGTGATAGCACCCCCTTCCCCGCGGTGTGGCCCCTGTCCACGATTTTGTAGCCTCGTACAATCCCCATTTTGATGTAATCTTTTCTGCAATTTACAATGGGCACGCCTATCCATCTGGATTTAAGCGCAATGTAATGTAATTTAGCCACCACCATAATCGCCCCCATTTTGCAACATATTGAACAGCTTCGGCAATGTCCACGAAGACCCTCCTAGAGCATACTCCTTTATTCCATGGACGCTTTCCTCTATGCTTTAACCCCCCTAATGTCAATGCGGTGCTCTACCCGACTTGCCTTTTGTGTGCGCATGCTTCTGTTTTTGCAGAGACTTTTCATCCCACGGCTGCGACTTTAGTACACATCTATCAGCATCTCAATCATGTTTTAGCTGAAGCAGACATTCGTGTTAAGCTTATGGGTCTATAGTCCTTTGGGATACACGTGACCGTATCTTTCCCCCCCCCCCCCCCCCGTTTCCACCGCCTTCTGGTGAAAAGCCTACCCGAGCAGCTTCTCCAATAGTGCCGGTATATGATTCAGGTCTTGTGCACCCCCCCATCGAATATTATTTAAGCCGTTCCACAATCCCAACCCCCACCGACTGCCCTACTCTGAAGACCTATGTAGCCCTGGCCGGAATATACCATCTGGGCCCGGCGATTTAAACTTCAGAAAACGTCTTCACTGCCACTTCATCTTGGTCATCGGTCACCACGCCCGGCACTACTAGCTCCGTTATCGAAGTGTGAGTGAGGTCTGCTAGCTCTTCTAAACCTCTTCTCCCGGCTGTCGCGAACTGTGTATCGGAAGCCCCTCAAGCAACAGGGATTCCTGCCCTATTACCGTGACCATTCCCCCTTTATGCGTCTCTTTATTAGTTCCCTGGACTATGTTTCCACTTTGCTAGGACTTTTTCAAACCGTGCCGTCTCGCTGGAGCACTCGCTTGTCCGTACAGAACTTTTCCATGAGTTTCTCTTCCGCGCCCTGTTCAATTTTCCACACGCCTTGTAGATCCTCAGTAGATTCCTGTCTAATTCCCGAAACACCCGCTTTTTTCGCTTTCTCGCGGTCTTTGCGAGCGTAAACATTTCTTTCACCTGTCTATCTTAGAAGACTCCAGCTCATTGCTCCACCATCGGCGCTTGCTTTTCCTCTGAATCTCTTAGAGGCGCAAGCTTGGGTTATACGCAGTTATAAGCGTCGCTCTTTGCGTAGGAATCTCATTCCGACCTCCTCAGCTTCCTCCTCTAATTAGCACCTCTTTGGGTTGTCCCATCTTTTTGTTCTCTTCTTACATATTTCTGGAATTCAGTCCGTCCCTTCGTTTGACCTAGGGTTCCTCCCTTCTCTCCCTCTTTAAAACAGCGGGTGGAATGGCTCTGAAGCTGAACATACGCATGTGGTCGATAAGGATGGTCTACCGTCAAGACCATCCAATAATACCTTGAACGATATCCCACTGCTCGACAACTCAATGTAATACCAGAACATTTGCCGGATGTTGGACCAACTCTATTAGCGGGCCACATCTCTCCCGGCACCCGCGTGTTTTCTGTATCTGCACACATCTGGTTTCGCAAGGATGTTAACAAAACAGATATTCGCCTCTCTCGTGCGTCATGTCGCTCCTCCCCCACAGCACCTGTGGTGCGCATCTTTGCATCTACGCCTACTGACCAACCGACCTTCTACGCCCTTCCTCCTTGTACTAGCCTTTTCGCACTTCCCCATCGGTGGGACCCACCTCCGTGCAGCATCGGCTACCAGTTACGCAGGCACGCCAGCCCGGGATTAATGCCTCCTTATCTCTTTTGCTTCAACGGCCCACCGCTACGAGACTCCTCAATGTGTAATTAGGCCAGCATACTATGCAATGCAGCTGTTCTCCTTACCATTACCTATCAAAGCTCCCCACCGCGTCCTTCCACCGTTGCCGCGTAGTCAAACCGCCTAACCTCGCCGCGCCGCTAAGCCCAGAAACCGCTTTCCTCCCAGTCATGAGAGCGCACGCGATCCTGGATCAGCCACCCCCCACGTCAAGCGAACCCTCCCTCAAGGGTTAGCCGAGGGAGTCTCGCTCGACACCAACTTTAGTTAACTGTGGTTGGAAGTGTTTATCTTTGGACTCGCAGCACCATTGGGTCTGTTTGTCCCCCTCCATCACCTTCGTCGTCTTCGAGGTCGTCGTCCTCCCCCTTTCCCTTTTGGTTTAGAGAATTCGTTCGGGCCCCCTTCAGCATCGCGTGACTGTTGTCGGCCGGGTGTTCTCCTGTGCGAGTCACAGTTACCCATTTAAGTCGGCTTTGTTCCTCCTTCTACGGCACAAGTTTCGCTCTGGTGACGTCGTGGCCTCCCACCTGTCTTTTTTCTTCCCATTCAGGCTTTGAGGTCCTTTTCGAACTTCCGCCCAGCCTCCTAGCGGTGCTTAGGGTTTTAATCCCTCCCGGGGACTTCCTTTTCCCTGAGCTCGCATGGAATAATTGCCAGTGCAAAAGGATTTCTGCCAGGCTTCGTGTACAAATATCCTCACCCCCCCCGCCTGCTCCTCGTTATCTTGCAGATGTAGAACTGACCAATCCTCGGAGCGCCGAGATACAGTAATTACATTCCAATCCCTGTATCGCTTATTCGCTTCGGATTCTGATTCTTCTGCCATGAGTCCGCAGTCGTACCATCCGCACTTCATCACCGCATGTATCCATCACCTTAACCTCTTTGGTACCCCGTTGGGAGTTGCCCTTTATCCCACCTGGGACCCCTCAACCCGCGCGTTCCGGGCCTTGCCTTTGGAAGGGTTTGAACCACTTCCTCCAGTTCCACCCCGCCAAGCTCCGCGATGTTTGTCGCACCCCGCTAATCATCTTCCACCCACCATTATACCAATCCCCGATCAAAGGCTAGGAAGGGGCTTTCCCTTGGGTTTGTCCTCAACCAGCATCAGTCTCATTAAGCACATAGTCTCCCCCTTCTCACAAGATCTCCAACTTTCAGGCCTAGTCATTTGTCCGAAGGACTCTGCTACGATCAACCAGCACCACACAGTCCAGTGCCGCTCAGCTTTGGCCACACCTCACCCCTCATCTTCCTCCCCAGGGAAAAGCAGGAGTCTTAGTGTTTCTCCCTTTGGCACGACCATCCGAGAAAGCCCGTAGTCATTAGCGTTTAGCTCCCTTTAAGAGCGCCTCCGCAGAAGAGCCGTAGTCTTAGCGTTATCTCCCTTTGGCCTTATCTCCCTAACTTCTCCGTAATTGGAACTCTCCCCTCTGACTCGCCAGCTTTCGCAGTGTAGTTGACTACCTCGCTTTGGCAGCCCATCTGTCTTACACCTTTGGGCCTCTGACTGTACTTTGTCTTGTCTACTTCCGCGACTTCGCCCCTGCCTCGACGGCTCTAGGACTACCGGGTCCTTCTCTGGCCTCTTCGAAAGACAGACCCTGTCGCCTTCCCGCCGAAAGTTGGCCCCTCTTCATCTCTGCCATCGCTCCCCTGCGCGCTTTTTTTCCGCTCCCCTCGTACTCCGCGGTTGCAGAACCGAGGGTTTCTCCCGCAGCAACACATTTTGAACTGCCTTAGACCCTACTTGTATCCCAAAAAAACAGCTTCATGGGCCACATTCCGAAAGCGTCTCGATCTCCACTTCCTCACTCTCCATTGGGTCCGACCACTGCTCCCCAAGCTTGTACAGATCCTTTCAGTGCTGCCACGGTCTCTCTGCGAGTCATCCTCTTTCACTTCCTCTGCTCCGTTACCCTTCTCCCACTCTCTCTACTCCTTTCGTTTGTGTGCTTCTCCACACACGGAGCTTCATTGAATCAGCGCTACTCTCGCTCCTCCCGAGCTCCGACGCATTCCCGCTTAATAAACTTCGTATTATGTCGCTCCTTCCGGATTGCGACTCAGTCCCTCCTCTTTACTCGCCTTATTACATCAGGTCACTTGATTCGTTCATTCCTTCCTTAAGTCCGTACGACCACCTGCCCTCGACACTAGGCGGCTCAGCAGCCTCCATTATTATATACTGGGAACAGAACCGTCCGCCACATCGCATCGACCCCTTACTGTTTGTCATCGCATTATCACTTCCCGCAGGTGGCCCGGTACTCTTTGAAGCCGCTCCCGTTCGAATACAGCCGAATTTAATCCCCTGGCCTCGCAAATCGTCCAATAGGCAACAGTCCGCTAAACCATCTGGACTTAGCGGGTTTGCCAGTTCTTGGCTCACCGACATACTCCCTCCCCCTCCCGCCCTTCCCCTTTGAGCGCGAAAACGGCGTAGATGTCAGTCTCAAAGAGCTTCCGCCTCATAGTCCCAGTCGCTATGGATTCGGCCTAAAGAGCCCTCACAACCAACGCCGACAAAGTACCCTACCCTACGTGAGGGCAGCTTTAATTCCACAAAAATGCAAAAACAAAAAACCAACCCCACCCTTTAAAAGTACACGAGCTACAGCTTTGAATCATCCTCTACTGGACTTAAAGCTTTGTCAAGCTGAATGGGGATACACAATTCTTAAATACCAATATGGATGAAAAAACAGCATTTTAAATTTGAATAAAGTTTGTAACAAAATGGCGTAACAAGAGGCACCCCACCCCCACATTTTCTTTACAAAACATCTTACAACACGAAACTTCGAGGAAGGTGAATGTAGAAACAAACCGAAGAAAAATGATAGTCTATTCACGCAATCATACCTTGTGCAGGCCATCATTCTACAAACAATGAGTTGAATGCAACAAGAAAAAGAGATTTAAGAACATCTTCTGCAAAAAAGGATTAATCCTCTCCCTTCTATGAAAGCTTTTATAATCTCTACTATTTAAATATTCAAATTTGTATTAAAAATACTAAAATAGTAGTGTCTTGAACATGCCTCATGAAGAAATACCCCCACGAAACCTTTAATAAAATCGGTCTTATCTTTAGCTTTTAATTAG
>JARSSU010030066.1:0-39044 GCA_029619165.1 Eurosta solidaginis | reverse complement strand
TACTCTACCGTCCTCAAATTTTCCCGGTGTTTAGGGGGGTGGGCCATAACCCCATTTTTTCATAAGCTGGATGCCTTTTTTTCGCTTGTACGTTGGGGCAGAGTGCACTGACGGCTTAAAATAGCCCAATGAAACCAGGCTAAACCCTGTTCATGTGTCCACGAGTAAAGCCACACGCGTAAACGCCGTATAAGGCATATTTTCTCGTTGCAAATAGTCGCGTTATTTACGTTAGAAAAGGCCGATTTTCGCGCTCACAAGCAGTACCAGAAAATAGTGTTTTATCTGCAACAGGTGGGGGAAGGTTTTCCCTCTCCATAAACGACCTTTGTTCCCCAGAGCGAAGGAGAGAGTTTTTTTTTTCGCTGTCAAATAAACGGCGAGGGCAGAGTGAAACGTTGCGTGTTCTGCGTTTTCTAATTCGAAAGTACTGTGGATAAAAAAGATCTTTCATCTAATCCTACGCTTTATGTAATACTCCTTTGAAACCAGAAAACCCCGCGCCGTTGCCTTGGTGCCCACCACTACATCTCTGTTGAGGAGGTCGTAGTTTAAGGTTCACAACAGCAGCCGGTACAACACAACCAACAGCACCTGCTTTTTGCTTGATGAATGCATACCCATCCTGCTCGCACTCATTCCTAATAGAGGTATGATATTTAACCATATAATCTAGTGGAGATGACTCAATTTGCTTGCGGCGCCGCCTTTTCCAGTAAGAATGGATTCATTTTTATTATATATATACGTTGCCGTAACACACATAAGATTAGGCACATCTACACATCGCCTAACGTCTCAGGCGCCAGGCCTATCCCTCAGTGATCAATCCAATGTCTATACAGAGTTGGCGTCAAGCGATCTAAAAAAAAAAAAATCAGCAAAGACATTACAACTACCTTTATCTATTGTTATGGTCACACTTATCCAAAACAGATCCCTTGAGTCCCTACCCGTACCCGCTCCGATTCCTGATGCGGTTCCCTCTCGGGCGGGTGCCCCCCACTCATATCAAAGAGGAATATCCTACCTCCCCCCTGCGGTTAGTTTAGCCCACTGTCTTAATTGGCGACTAACCAAAATAAAGAACATACCAACGCAATTCAGGGTTGCTGCTGCGCTTACCCCTTCACTCTATTGCTAGTCCTACCGGCCTAGATACTCCTCCTTATCTCTCTAGCTACGTATGTATTCGCCTTCCCAGCCTCTGCGTGCCACAAATTATCACTACCGAGATGAACAAATAGGAGGCTTCTAAAAATATATCACTTTGATCCTTATGTTAATAGTTCGTGTTTTTCCGACATTGCACCCAACTGAAGTATATAGTCCACGATACACGTGTCATATTTCTCCCCGTGCAAAGTAGGTCCGCCAACATAGAAACATCTTTGCTTTTTTATATGTAAATGCATTTTTTTTTTTGCAGTATATTTTCTTCTTCGATATCAGATTATTTTATATTAAACGTTACGTTGTGGCGGCTCATAAACCCATTTGTCGACTATTCCAGCTGAGTATCCTTTATTAGTCTCGCCGCAAGACAGACGCGGGTCACATGACACAGTCTTGTTTAATAAAGATATAAAAAAAATGAAACAAAACAATCGCACCTCTCAAATAAACTCAGTTCAACGGAGGCTCAAATATCGAAAGAGTTCAATGGAGCTGACTGGATGTGAAAAAAACAGATTACCTCGTATTCCCCCCTTCGCAGCTGGGAAGGGGCGAGACTCTCTTCTAGGTGACAAAAAAATAAATAATAATAACGCGCGAAGACCGGCAAATCTATTCGCCTGAAGGAAACCTGCATTGGCCTCATTAAATGTAAGACCGTCATAGACAATACGAATTCTGATAACAGATCGGAGTCCGCCCCCAGGAACCCGTTCTGCTCCGCCCTGAAGGGATCCCCCGCAGCCGACACGGGGCGGCCTTGGTGTGCGCCGATACACCAAGTGAAGAACGTTTTTCTAAGTGGCTGCGAGAGCGAAGCCCCGTCCGCCCCGATCACCCGCCGATCGGCGGAATTCAACTATGCCTGGGGGGGGGCGCGACCGCTCCCATCTGTGGGAGAGGAAGACCCGACCTCCTGCGCAGAACTTCACACCGTGACTCATCCCGCCGAGGGGTTCCCCCCCGGCGAAAATCCAGCTCACCGCGTTGAGTAGGGCGAGTCCACGGCTACGGGCGCAGGTGCCAGGATGGGCCCGGAGGGCGCGGGCCGAACTCCGAATGCACGGGACAATCGCAACTCCCGAAAGGAAAATAATCACCCTAGCCTCCGGCCCTGTCGAGAAATAGGGTGTCTTTTTGGTTCCACCCGCTCCTCAACGATCCTGTACGTTCCCAACACAACTCTAGAGACGGCTTTGACAAAAGATACCATACTCCATACTAAGCCCTATTACCCCGCCCGCTAACCCCTTTCGCTGCCTGCATAACTCCGATCTCATAAGCAGACGACCGCCGAACCCCAACACAATTTCGCCCCTTCCCGCTCGACCCCCAGGTTCCCCCCCCTCCTCGCCCACCGCCTGCCCCCCCCCCCTGCCCCCCGCCGGCCCCACGCCCCCTCCTCCCTGCCCGTCCCCCAACTCCCGCGGCGGTAGCCCCCACTCAGCACCCCCCCTTCCCCACGCCGCACGGCGCCGGCGGCCCCGTCTCCACGTCCCCCCCGCCCCACGCCCAACCCCAGCCGGCACGCTCCGACCGCTCCCGGTTACCAAGCGCCCCCACCCCCGCCGGCGGCTCCCCACCGCGGGAGTGTGGCGGCCCCCCTTACACCACGGCCCCCCCCCCCCCTGAATCTGCTCCCCCCCCCCCCCCCCCCCCACCACCCCTCCTCCCCTTTTTCCCTTCCCCCCCCCCCCCTCCCCCCTTCGCCCCCTCCTCCTCCCCTCCCCCCCTCTTTCCCCCCCTCTCCTTCTTCTTCCTCCCTCCCGCCCTTTTTTCCCGTCCCTTCCCTTCCTCTATTCCCGTTTTCCCAGCCCCTTCCCTCCTCCCCCTCCTCCATCCCTCCGTCCTCCCCCCTCCCCCCCCCTCCCCATCCCCGCCCCCCCCCCCTCCCTCCCCCCCCCCCCCCCCCCCCCTTCACCCCCCCCCTCCCCCCCCCCCTGTCGCCCCCACCCCCCCTCCCCCCCTTTTGGTCTAACTTTTGGGTAGGGGACAATTTTGCTAATTCTACTGCTGTGTCTTGGTGGTGGCTTCAAAAAAACAACACAAGCATATTTTAACGATCTGCATTGTGTCACAGCCAACAGCGATACCTTCATTTTTAAATAAAACAAACGGATTGAATAAAAGCTAAACTCACACAGCTATGTTTACGACATGGCACATGCACTCGCACAGTGATGCCTGGTTTAAAGGGGTTGTAAAAACGCTAAGTTCTAATAATTTTTTTAAATTCTCTATTCTATTGCTAAGTTATCATTCATTTTCATTTACATACAGATATTTTGACTGAAATAAATTTCTAAAGAGTAAAAGTAACCTCCAAGAAGAAAAACATAGGCATTTCAAAGTGGATTTTTCAAAATTTGCCCTACGACCCAAAGGGGGATATCAGATTCGTTTTAGAGGTATGGTTTCTTCGGAAAGTTTCTTATTTTGATCCCTAGAATATCGATTTGCACAGAGCAATGGGCGATTGTTTTGCCTCCCCACAATCGACCCGGCCTAATGCTTTATGCTGCTCGCCTAACATCATTGAAGACCTTTAGTCAAGTCCCTCAATTTTATTATTTTCTCCATCGGAAAGACGCATGTCTTTATGTTGTTTATATGGAGAGAAAGCTTCAATTTGGATACCTAGCAAAGATGCTGATCGAGGTGCAGATTACGTCAAAATCCAGGAAATGTTAAACATTTTAATTGCCATTATAACTCGTGTGAATGACTATCATAGAGTTTGAAAACATGATTCTTGAGATTACCGTAGAAGCAGAGTGAAAACCACTGTTTATAATGTGGATAGCTTTATGTGCATGATCGCAAGTCTTACACCCAAGAGACTTCCACTTTAACAGGGCCATTGCATTCAGCACTGACATAGGTCTAACGTTTTCTATGTAGTAGCAAGACAGCAAAGTTATCCTACCAGTACGCACAGTCGGGTTAGGTGGTTAGAATATACCCACAGTAGGTATGTTCCTGTCGTAAGAGGCGACTGAATACAATTGTATTCAAGGGTTCTGTAGCGCAACCTATCAGTTGCCAGCGCATATATAGCTTTTCCAAACCCAATTGTCAACCTCACCTATCCGCGGCGAGCGTGTTTCATTAACAGCCGAGGCTATGGCGACCCCGAACTCGCTCATGGATCTAGGGGGTGGGGAGGCATTGTGGCCTAGAAGGTCGCATGTGATCATAACCAATCGTGCGTGAGATGGCGGGTCTGGTACCGAAAGCGTACTGTAATTCTGCATCCGGCAAAGGACTATCACACATCGATAACACTCCCCCAAGCCACGACACACACAAAGCTATTAGCTTGAGCTACAGGAAACTTCACAACTACAAAGAATAAGATGGTAACAACACCTTTTTGAACCACAAATATTTTGTGTTGTATGGAATATGCCACAATACAAAGGACACACACGGAGACCTGTCCGTTCCAATACCTAATTTATTACGTGTGGCATACGATTGCTTCTATGCCTAGAAGTCACCGCAAAGTAAATCGGACTCGTATATATTGATAATATGAATAGTGGAAGAGCGTCGAAAATGTTACAGACAGCACGTCGAAGGCACGCAGTGGCCACGCTCACTACCACGATATGATGACTAGACAGTACCTACATGGCCCAAAAAACAGTACTTAAAATGCTATAAAAAGACCAAAACAGCGTGCTTCAAGGAACTATGAAGAGTGCTGATCTTGCTCCTTGGGGATTGTCTAACAGAACTGTGATGGCTATAATTAAAGGCAAATCAGAGCAGCTACATGTCCAATACTAATAAGAGAATTGTCGACTCTTTTTCCTATACAAAATTACTGGCCCATAAATGATGATAATTAGATAATAAACTCTCAGGACCGCATGGAGTGCAAATTTAGGGATAATGTCTAAAATATAGTATTTACGGATTTCTTCAAAGCTTGTATCCAAGGCGTTTTTTACAAGCTCATGGAAACGTCAAAGACTGGTTTTTTTGCTAAAATCGTGTTAAATGTCCGACCAGCCATCCTCATACAGGTCACTTTGTTGAATACGATAGGAAAGATTATCGAGCGTTTTATTAACGAGCATCTACAGCAGACGCTGAAAAGCCACTTGGCTTATCGAATAGTCAGTTTGGACTTCGGAATTCAAGATACACGATAGATCCAATAAAGAAGTACCCATATAGTTCGTGAAACCATAACTGGAGGTCAAAACAAGAGGAAGATATGTGCGTTGATTACTTGGGTATGAGAATACTTTTGAAACTACGAATGGATGCAGATCATGAGATACTCTTTGTTGTTGTTGTTGTAGCGATAATGTTGCTCCCCGAAGGCTTTGGGGAGTATTATCGGTGGATGGTCCTTTGCCGATACAAATCCGTACGCTCCGGTATCATAGCACCCTTAAGGTGCTAGCCCGACCATCTCGGGAACGATTTATGTGGCCGCGATTAAACCTTCAGGCCATTCCCTCCCTCCCTACCCCAAGTTCCATGAGGAGCTTGGGGTCGCCAGAGCCTCGTCTGTTATGAAACAGGATTCGCCGCGGATAGGTGAGGTTGACAATTGGGTTGGAGAAGCTATATATTGCGCTGGCAACCTGAAAGGTTGCGCTACACAGCCCCTTGAATCTGGTATTTTAGTCGCCTCTTACGACAGGCATACTACCGCGGGTATATTCCTCTTTGATATGAGTGAGGGACCCAGAGAGCGCATCATGGACGCGTTGCTCAGGGATCTGTTTACGGTCATCGCTAGTAATGCGATGTATGGCATTGTGATAAAATCGACCTTCTCGGAGGCAAGCAAATTGTCATCTCCACAGATATATGGTAAATATATAGGAATGATATGAGCGAAGCACGGTGAACTTAACTACGACCTCACAGAGATGTTGAGTGGGCAAGGCGGTTTTCAAGGAGTATTTACATAAGCGTAGGATAGAGAAAGGATCTTTTTATCCACAGTCCTTTCGAATTAGGAAAACGCAGAACACGCAACGTTCACTGCCCTCGTATTTATTAGCGAAAAACTCTCTGTGCACAAAGTTTATGGAGAGGAACCTTCCCCCACTGTGCAGATAAACATATTTTTGGGACTGCTGTGAGCGGAAATGGCTTTTCTAGTAATAACGCGACTATTGCACGAGAAAATTATGCCTAACGGCGGTTCCGCGTGGTGTGGACACATGAACGGTTAGCTGGTTTCATTGGCCATTTAAGGTCAGTGCACTGCCCCAACGTCCAAGGAAAAAAGGCATCAGCTTATGAAAAATGGGGTTATGGCCCCTAACACCGGAATTTGAAGGAGTTTTCGGAATTCAATGTAGTAATTTTTTTATTTCTTTCAAGATTCGTAATGAATGACTGGGAAAAAACTTTTAAGCAGCCCATATTAAAAACAATGACCACAATTTTAGATTGGAGGTTTGCAGTTCGAGGTAACTGGCATCAGGCTGGCTGGTTGGTTGGTTGGAGTCAGCGAGTCCCAGTTGACTCCAATTAGTGCTCATGCGTCGTTTGGATACCACAAATCGTGAGTTAACCAATGAAAGGGTGTTGTTGTTAGAAGACTAATAAGAATTTTTCAAGCACCTCAGGGAAACCCGTCCCCACTATATCCATCCCGTGGAGTTTATAAATTTGAGGCATCACGATCTTAGTCAGCAAAACTAGGTTATAGATATTGGATATCAGTGAATTGACAGGACTGTTAGGTCAGGTTGAACTGGCCAGTCCATGAGGACCTCACATAGACTGATTGAGTCCGTAGTGTTACCAGAAGTTTGCTCTAACGACCAAACTGAAAAACCCTATCAAAAACCAGGACCTATGTTATAAAATAACTCCGTCCTCTTGGCAAATACTAGGAGCTTCCTAGGACTTAAGGCACTTGCTGCTTCTAGACCTGACAGCTGTAGTGAAACAAAATTTCCCAAGAATTTTTCAAGGGAAGCCACTACATAATGAAGGAGAGGAAAAATCAGGTATCGTTTCTTATAGATGTATTTTAATAACGCAAAAATAAATAAATTAACTGCACAATTTATAGATACCTAACTATAATAATTTTAATAAATTAACTAACAAACATATATGTATATAATATTTAATTTCAAGCTGCGTCGGCGACAGAGGCACCGTCATCCACGAATATTATCATTTGAGATGCTTGCTTGCGAGCGGAGTTTTCATTGTGATTACTTTTTCTACCCTTCTTTGTGCGTTTCGCTTTTGATGCCTTTTGTTTTGTTCTTCTTTTGTTGTTGCCCTTTTGACCAGAACCACGCTTCTTGTTAGAGCCTTTAGTTTTGGAACTTTTCTTTTTGCTACCACGACGACTATTGCTGCGACGCCGATTCGTCGATTTTTTTATGCTAGGTCTACGTACTGGCTGGCGTTGATTGTTGTTATGAAGACGTTGCGCAAACATTTCTTCTTTGATTTGTACGACGAAGATTATTATTGACCCTACGACGACGTATACGCTTGACGCGACGTATAGCGCGCTCCTCCGCTTCTATAGCACCATCTTCGTCATCATCGTACTCGTCTTGAATACTATTGGCAGCACGGGATTGGGCATGGCGTACCTGATAGTTGTGAAAAGATTTAAGATGACGAGCTAAACGCGCCTGGAGAGAATTAAAGGAACGAATTGCATATTTAGTAGAATTCGTACATTTAAACTATTTATGCTTGCGTAACTTACCATGACGGGCTGTTTTAGTACCTCAGCATTCATAACAAATTCCACAGGTTCATTCTCGCTATCTGCGGCTTCAACCTTAGTAGCGGCAACATTCAACATTCCACAGGTTCATTTTGGCAACTGTAGGTTTAGCCGCAGCAGCAGCCATGTGATTAGGCGCTGGTACCTTAACTACGGATTTATCGGGTTATACCTTGCATTTTTTCATCAATATTAATGGGCTTAATGGACATATCCGGCGAGCTTGCTTTCATTGCTGAAAGTTTAGTAGGAGCCTGCGGCTTAACCAATTCGATGACGCTTTCATCGTTTCTAGCTTCCACATTTGCGTCAGCTGCCGGGATCCCTTCTATAGGTGAAGAATTTAAGAAAAGTATATTTTTATTTATTTATTTTATCAAATTTCTAATAATAAATTTGCGCTTACTTACCAGCTTCAATGCCACTTAGCAACGCAACAGCGCATAGCAGCACAATTATCAAACGGCACACACTGGGCTTAGCCATTGTGGGTCAAAAATGAAGTTTCCTGGAGAAAGTCGTATTTGTTTAGTAAAATAGCTCAGCACGCGTTTAGTTTTCGCAACGTTATGCGAATCACAAGCGGTTGCTGACGCTCTTATATCGCCATTTTTAAATACATAAACAAAATTTCTTTTAATCAGCTCTTAGTTAACTAGTAATGATGAAGATCGCTTTCTACTGATGGGAAACTTCCACTAATATATTCTGAGCTGCAACATTATCATATTGGGACCGTCGCAACTGAAAATCAAATTCCCTTATACCTAGTTGTAAGTTAGCAAAAGTAACTTGTATCATTCAACTGATGGTTTGTTACGACAAGATCAGATGTACCTATCAGGTCCATTTATTTGTTGTATATATTGAAAGAAGAGTAAAGAAGGCATACTTTTTTTGCTACTCGTGCGAGAGATTACTTAATAATTTGGCGCTTAACCGTTGAAACGGTTATTGTCGTCAAACAAAGCGCGCCGGCCGCTTCTTCTTTGGGTAAACTGACGCCCATTGGTCCACAACAAGAAAATTCAAATCGTTTTCCACCTTGTCTTTCCAGCGAAGTCGGTGACGCCTTCCTCCGATTAAAATACTTTCTTAGCCGAAGCATCATCTTAAATTCGTATAACATAACCTAGCCAGCGTAGCCGCTGCGTTTTGATGTCGCTGGACTATGTTGTTGTCTGCGTAAAGATCGTAAAACTTATAATTAAATCTTCTTCGGTGCACGTTGTCGCCAACACGTAGATGTCCGTAAATCTTTCGAGGAGCTTACCTCTCGACCACTACAGGAGCCGCTTCATCTGATGTTGTCATGGTCCATGCTTCTGTATCATATAACAGGACGAGTACGATAAGTGACCCTTAGAGCATGATTTTCGTTTTCCAAGAGAGAGGACTTTACTTTTCAATTGTCCACCTAGCCAAAAGTAGCATTTATTGGCAAGAGTGCCTCTTTGCTGGATTTCATAGCTGATTGTTTGCATTAATGCTGATGCCCTAAAGTCTTTTACTTCGAAATTATGACTGCGAACAGTGGCGTGGTTGCCAAGGCGCAAATGCGCCGAGTCTTTGCTCTATGCAAGAGAAAAGCTAGCAGATATTGGAATCTAAAGCCAAATCAATGATATAGCTTTACACACTGGTCATAAGACCGGTTGACCAATACAACATTGCAAAGTTAAATGTCTAAGTTCGGGCGAAACCAAACATTATATACCCAATTGTGCGACAAAAATTTTATGCTATGAAAGCCTAAATATAAAACTTTACATATAAAAAACGTCTGCGGTAAGAAGCTATAAACAGTCAGTTTTACAGAGACAATGTTCTTAACGAATCTCGTTAAAATTAGTCGCCTTGTCTTTGGACAACTAACAATTTTTCAAAATATTTGTACTTTGCGCTGACATATCTCTAATGCATTGTTGTTCTTATGTGCAGGCCCCTTTTTCGCTCTTATTTGGAATCTAAATCTATAAATAAGGTTTTGGTTGTAAAGAGAGAGATTCGTGCAATTAGCGAGCTTTGGGTATTATTGGTCGCAGTGCTTTTGTTTAGCTATCTTATAACCTGAAACGAGCAATTCTTGTATATTTGTACAGCCGAACGATCTCGGGAACGGGTTAACCGATTTAAAGAAAATCTGGCACAGAGTTAATGTATCACCTTCTAAGACTTTCTACCTAGGTGTTGCCACTCTGAATGTTTCACAAGGTTGCCTCCTATTCGAAATTAAAAAAAAATCACATAAGATATACCGATATGGGTATCAAACGAAAGGTATTTCACTCCCCATTACAATAGGGAAATTTTTGAGTAGGGTTGCCACCTATTCGAAATTAAAAAAAATTGCATGATATATGCCGATATGGGTATCAAACGAAAGGTATTTCACTCCGCGTTACAATAGGAACATTTTTTAGTAGGGTTGCCATTTAGGGTTGCCACCTATTCGAAATTAAAAACAAATTGCATCAGATATGCCGATATGGGTATCAAACGAAAGGTATTTCACTCCGCATTACAATAAGGGACATTTTTGAGTAGGGTTACCATTTAGGGTTGGGGTAGTTAGACGAAATAGTACTCTACTTACTCATATTGTATTAAAGCTTTAAAGGAGAACATTAAAGTTGAAAATCTTCGTAAAAAAATCTTAGACATGATTCTACTCAATTTTCTTAATTTCGCAAGCGGTAATAAAATTGAAAGGCAATATCAAGTCACCGTGGCAAATTCTAGCAAAAGATATCTCACCATGGTAATTTCTAGAGTTGAACACTAAAGGCAATTTGAAAACGACATCTAACCATTTAACTACTTACCAACAGATGGCGCTTAGGGAAGTAAGTTGACATTTAATTAAATTAATGATAGTTGTCATAACTGATAGTTGTCATCCGTGAAATTTACAAGTTTTTGAATGTAATAAAATTGTAAGACTTTCATAGTGTATAACTAAAAAATGTTTGAAATTAATAATTCGGCGCATGAAGATACTCGACCTAAATAACTTAGTTCTCGATTTCACTAATTGTCATAACAATTCCTTATACTATAGCCTGGAATTACCATTTCAAATTTTTCATTCCAGTTCATTTTGCGGTTAGTGTTTGCTATGTTTTTGAAACCTATTTTCAACAAAATCAAATATTGGTAATTAAAAATATATAATATATGTACATATAAAAAGTAGCGTTTGATTAATGATGAAATGTGGAACAAAGTATGTTATGCGGCATACCCGAAGATTGCCGAGCACAGCTCGGTCGCCGAGGTACTACTTTATTAAAATAATTTGTTAAAAATAGACGATTGTGAATACATAAAGAAATCTGTTTATACTATGGCACTGTATTACCGACAGTTGCTAACATTCGCCAGATAGAAGCGCAAGCGCATGTAAATTTTTACTGATAGATGTTGCACAGGATGCGCACGGGTCCGGCTAGTAAACTAATAGTAAGAATTGCATCTTTTGGCTATTGAACTCTAACAATCAGGAGTCGCGGAGATATACAAATAAATTACCACTGAACTTAAACCACATGAAATTACTTATGTCACTTTGAAAATAAACGGCTCATATATATATCGCTTATTCCGTGAGATAAAAGCTTTAAGGATTTTTTTAAGTAGGTGTGGTTGTTACCGATCTATATATAATACCATGAACCATAATTCTGGAAAATTGCGAAGTTATACTTGCTGCTTTTGATTATAGAATTGAAAAACTTTTAAATTTTCTTATACTAAATATGGGCGCACCATGCCCATTTTTCTAAATTAATATTTTGAGACCTAAAAGTAATCCATACGTCAAGTTTCACCACTTTAGCAAGATTTCTTTCTGCATTAAGGCAGTTTCACGATATCGAAAAAGTGGGCGTGGCATTAAACAGGTATGGGCGTGATTTTTAACCGATTTCGCCCATTTTTGCATACTTAGTTATACCTATATGACACTACTTTATTTTCTCTGTATCTTTCCTGTATTTTCTCTTATATTTTTTGTCGCCCTCCCTCCTAATACGGTTTCAGTATTGGTGTAAATGTGTAAACAATATTTCAAAAAACTAACGAAATACAAGCAAAATATAACCTTGCTCATTATAAGCCAATGAGCCAGTTTGTATTTCGATAGATTTTTTTGACATTTGGCCGTTGTTTCATTATTTTTACTGCCAAATGAAAATTTTGTTTTTGAAAATTTTGTGCATGAAAACATAGTTAAAATCAACTTTCTTGTGAAAAAAGTGAACCATCAGAGACCGAAATAATATTCCCGTGTTATTTGCTTTGTTTTTATTGTTCAATATGTCAATGAAAATATAAAACTTAAAAAATAAACAAAAACATGTCAAACTCACTAATTTGGGGGAATAGCAGTTTCGCTTTCTCATGGTAGAAATTGTTTTTGTATTTTGAAGCTCCGATGAAGTTTTGTCAGTTTTTCTAGATTGGAATCCAAAACAAAATGAAGTAGTGTCATATAGTTCTTAGGATTTGTTGATTTTTGTTCAATTTATGACATTATCAATATTATAGAGATAACCGCAAGGACGGGCCAAAACCATTTTACCAATTTTTTTTTAATTCTCGTATTTTGCTCAATCGGATAACGAAATTAAGGTACATACCGTGAAAATATTAAATTTTTATTTTAATTTTTTTTTGTTTTTAATATGGGCGGTGCCACTCCCGTTTTCCAAAATCTTATTTAACTACAGTTTTTTATCATAAAGTCATCCCTCGTACCGAATTGTATCACCTTAGTGGCGTATGGAAATAAATTTTGGCATTTTTTTCATTTTTCGAAAATTTGACATCGGTTTTTTTTTAGGTGGGCGTGGTCCGTAACCGACTTTGTAAAATTTCACAAAGTATTGATTTTATAGCTCCCTCGCGAATTTCGACTTAGAAAATTGATTGATTTCCCATCAATTTCTGATAAGTGAATATGCCTGATTACTTTCACGACGGCAGCTGAGAAGCGACATCTGTCAAATTATTTTTACACATGTTTTTATGAGTGTTGTTATTTTCGGCGCGAGAGAGCAGCACGACAACCAATCACGAAAGCCATTGTAGCCAGATTAAACCTAATTCTATTGTTGGGAAGCGACAGTCAGTGGCGTCCTTTTTATTTTGTCATTAAAAACTAAACTAGAAGTAAAACACAGATAATAAAATCTAAAATCATTCTTTTTGGCGTTTTTTAAACATAATATAATTTTTTTCTAAATTTTTCGCTACTGTTTGCTGTAATTTATATTGGTGGCTTCCGCTTTCCAAGTAATCAAGAAGCCAATGGTTGTCGTCAAGCTTTGCTTTATTGTGGTTGGGGTCTGTGGACGCCACGTTGAATGCAATCAGCCCTAAAGATGTACACAGGCATGCAATACTGTATTTGAAGATGGATTGGTTTATTATAAAAAAAGCCACTTGAATTCTCAAATGTAACAGCTCTTCTTCTTGCTATCGAGTTTGATAAAATGTCGATTTTGTACGCGTGAAGACCGGACAAAGTTCGTTGCCAACTGACTGTCTTTGTTCTAAGTAGCCCCATCAACACCCATTAACATTTCTCCTTGCGCTATCGGCTCGTTCCGAAACTTTTGGGTGTACTTTAGCTATCAAGCTAATCTTTCTTATTGTAGTCTCCGTTTTAAGCAGCTTTAAACCTTTTTATTGTTGCTATTTTACTGAGTTAAGCGTCAGTTAAATTTTCTACAGAATTTGCGTATCCACGACAGCTTATTGTTGCCATTAAAATATCTCGTGTGAAACGAAAACTATATATATACATAAGAGAAATTAAAATATAAAGATTGCAATAAAAATTAATGAGATTGTGACTAATGACTGCTGTTAAGTATTGAAGATTTCTATTTTATGCTGCTTTCGCCAAAATATTTTGGTTGCGATCAATAAGAATGTTGATAAGAAAAAAAAACGCTATTTGCATTATGTTATTTATTGCATTATTTTTGAACAACCTCACATCTGCGCCCTTTCTTTCTTGAACCCAGCTACGATTAGTGCATCGAGGCATACAAATTTCCCGATAGATACAGAATTCCTTATACCACAATTCTCAGCGTAAGGAAAGAAATCGATAAGGCTGTGATCAGCCATCCATTATCACAATAACTTTAGCAAAAATTAATATATTTTCTCATTACAGCAGCGAACAGAAAATAACAGTGCACATTTTTTTCAAATTTCTGCAATTAAATTCATCTTTTTTTATTTTCAAATGAAAATTTAAATCTAAACACGTTTGCGACAAAAATCGAAACATTGTAGAGTAAATTTAAGTGAGAGGGAAAAGACCAGTAAGCAGGAGAGGAAAGGTAGATTAACAGAGATGTAAGGGACAGGGGGACATGGGGACATGGAGAGAAAACAGTTATTGTTTCAGGCAAGTGAGAGAAAAGAAAGAGTCAGTAGCAGGGATGATAAATGGATTTTTTCATTTTGTACCAAACGAGGGGAAAAAATGTACCAAATCATCCAAAAATGTACCAAAAGTCTTCGGATGTGAATTTGAGCCAAACTAGAGCTATATTCGGCTTCTTTATCCAAAAACTGTTTTTAGTAAGGAAACTTTCTAACACAAATTAAAGGTAGTATAACAGGGAAATATGATTTATGAAGAAATATTTTCCAGTAAAAATAATAAAAGAAGTTTATCGATTGAAGCGTACAATTATGTACATATATAAAAGCATTTCTTTATTGAGTACCAGTAAGGAACAAAAAATTAATATTTAAAAAAATAACAGCTGCATTCAATGCAAAAACATTTCATAAAAACATTTTAGGTACAAAAATTTAGATCCAGATATAAAAGTTGACAAATTGTCGCCTACATCTATACTAATAACTCAAGTTTCAATCACTACATTAACAGTTCTTCTTCTTTGAGTTCTTTAAATGCCTCAGTTGAAAAAAAGCTATTTTTCGTATCTATATTATGACAACTATTGTTAGTTGATTTCATTAAGTCTTTAGTTTTTATTAAATTCGAAACCGTATTTGTTTGAATTATATTTCTACAGTTAGTTTTAAAAAAAATTTGTGTAGAAAATATCCTTTCTACGTATGTGGATGAATGTGGAATCGATAATATGCCTTGAAACTATTCTATAAATATTTGAAAACATTTGCGCATTTCATTTATTTTTAACTGATCTTAATTCTTTCCAAAAATGCATATATTTAAATTCTTGAAATTTTTAAGGCCCTCATGCTCTGCTAAAGCGCGAAATTCAGAATTAATTTTCCCTATTTTATCAAATGTAGATTTCGGAAACAAGACCATAATTAGAGGCACAATACTATTTGTTTCACCGCTTATAATACTTTCTGGTGTAAGCCTTGCAGCTCACAACAAAGTTCTATCATTCAAATTATTAAAAATTTACTTTCTTTAATAAAGCACTACAAAATTTTCACCCCAGCGGGTCAGGGGGTTAGAATATACCCGCGGGTAGGTATGCCTGTCGTAAGAGGCGCCTAAAATACCGGATTGGCCTGAAGGTTTAATGTGGCCATATAAATCGTTCCCGAGATGGTCGGGCCAGCACCTTAATGATGCTGTGTTACCGGAGCGTACCGGATCTGTAAACGGCAAAGGACCATCACATCGATCACTCCCTAAACCTTCGGGGAGCAACCGTATCGCTACAACAACAACAACTACAAAATTTTATATAAAATTGTTTAGCACAGCTCTTAAATATTTGTACGTCATCTTTTTCGAAAAGGTTGTTTGATAGAATAATATCCGCATTAAGCCCGCAGTAAACTTCATCTGGGGTTAAGTGATTTTCGTCTGAATCAATATTTAATATCCAAATAGGACTGAAGTCTAAATAAAATTTTTTTATAAAATTTTTAATTTGGCAATAAGTAAATGTCCTATATTCACATTATTTATTTCATTTAAAATGTAAGAAAGAAATGTAAAATATACTTTATAAATAGGACTTGAAAATTTTCAGATATAAGATTAATATTTTGTTTAGTACTTTTATTTTCAAATACGTAAAAATTAAATACAAACGATATAATTAACATTACCGGTGTCACTTCCAATTCAGTTTCGACGTTAGGTAAAATTAGAGTAAATTTAAATTTTTCAAACTTTTCTCTTAAACGTACTTTACATATAGTAAATGAAGACTTTATTATTCCATCCGATGGCATATTGGGTAAGGATTTTCTGAAAATTAACAAATGCATTATTAATTATGAAAGAAATAGAATTTCCTTTTGGGTAGGTAATGAAAAAGTAGCGATACAGAAAGCGACACTTGTATCATTCCTCCCAGATGTATGCGAAGTGGAACTTTTTTTCCTGAGCCCAAATCCTATCGAAAAATCGATGGCGCGATATTAGTTAACTTTCGTCCATACAAATCGACCCAACCCATTGCACATAATGTTGAAATCAATGACGACACTAAAAACCTGAAGTCATAGATTTTTACAATAAAACCAAGTCTGGGGATGATACACTAGATCAAGTAATCAGGACATACACTTGCAAGCGTAGAACAAACCGGTGGCCACAGGCTCTATTTTACAACATGCTGGATATAAGCGCCTTCAATGGGTATATCATTTTCAGAGAAATAGAGCCTGAACGGGATATAAATAAGAAATTTAGACGTTGTAAATTACTAGAAGACTTAGGAAGTGGACTTGTTTCTCAGGAAATATCGCGCAGGACTACCTCTACTCGCGCAGTCTAGCCAAAGCTGTTGTACGCAATCTTCAAAACGCGCTGAAACTACAAAAAAAATCTACAATCGATAAATTTTATAAAAATACATCATAAATGTTTCAGTTGTGAAAAATTTATTTGCAAGGATCACTCGGAATGTCGATCAAATGTAATAATTGTTCAAAAATACTGAAACTATTTATTATATTCTTTCACAAATAAATTTTATGTTTATTAAATAAAAGAACTGATTTCAAACTTGAATAATAATCAACAGGCGTTTTTTTTATATTGGGCAAAATTGACCCATGAACGTCATGTACGCTATTTTTGTGGAGTACAGGATAAGGGTTTAAATAATACTTGAGGACATCCCAATGCTCAAGAATTCTGTCTATGACTGCTTGTCTAGAAAGCCACCTTGTGGGGGCATACTTTAGTTGAACATGCATTTCTGTACCGAAATGTTCTTGAAAACTCTGAAAGTCTGCCCTCCTGAGGGGGCTGTTACAGAAATGATAGTTCACGTCTTTTAAAAATGTATCCGTTTTGTTGGGAAATACATCACAAGCGGCCATTGAAGCTAAATTTAAAATGTGACAAACACATCCATTAACATGCAGATTTGGAACAACTTGCTTGCACTCCGCTTTTTGCTCCCGTCATAACCGAGGAATTGTCGGCAGTGAAACCAATAATTTTTTTCAAGTGGTATTGAATGGTCTTTCAAAGATTTAATAATGGCATTAAAAATACCCTCCGTGCTACTATCGGCAAAGATATAAAATCTAAAAATCTATCAATGCACTTTTTATTAAAAATTCGAATCGAAACTTCCAAATTGTTTGATATACATATATCAGTCGTTTCATCTATATAGAGAGTAATATTCTTCTGACAAAATGCAATTATAGATTTATAATTTCCTGGCCCTGTTATTTCAGTTATTGTTTTCTGTGTTCATTCTATTGATGCAAAATTTATCACAATTTTAGAATCAGTTATGCTATTTTCCATAAGCATATTTAAATGATCCATAATTGTAAATGGCAAATTGTGCTCGGCTGCAAAACAACTTAACTATATACATATTTTCTTTGAAAAATTTTAAATTTTTTGTACATTCAGAGCTGATTTGCAAATGACTTGAAGTGTAGTGCTGTATTTTACAAAAATGTACCAAATATGCCAATGTAGTACCAACGTACTTTCGGGAAGCGATTTGCACCAAAAAAGTACAAATGTACCATGATTATCATCACTGGCATCACTGGTCAGTAGCAGTTAGTGAAAAGGGGAGATATGTAAATAGAGATAAATGGGAACCAGGAGAAGAGGGAACGAATACTGACTGTTGAGGTAGAGGAAGATAGGTTGTTAGATGAAAATTTTTTAAGAGGAGGAGGAAGCGAGGTAAAAAATGTAGTGGAATGGGATGATACAGAAAGGTGAGAGAGGGAGGAAAGTAAGAATGGGCGATCGAAAGTATGACTTAACATATACAATTTCTTAAGTTAGTTTCCCCTGAAACTACTCGTCAGGCTAGTCCTAAATTCACTTTGTATAATGATTTAGGTATACCATAAGCGACGCCGTGATGTAGTGATAACGTGCTACGCTTACTACACCGAAAGGCCTGAGCTCAAGACCAGGGAAAAACAACATCGAATCCAAGTAAATTTCTGTCTTAAAAAAATTTAAGGCATGCATATACGTTCGGTGTCGGCATTAAATATGTAGGTCCCATCCCGCCAATGTAAAGAAAATTTTATGAAGGAGCACGACGCAAATTGGCACAGAAACTAGTCCTAACTCTCTTCGGGGGTATATCGCGTCTTGTATTGTTTATATTGTGCCAATAATATATTGATTTTAAAGTCCAACTTCCAACATTCCCCAATGTTCTTTCGATCGTTCGTCCGCTTTATTTATTCTCTTTCAAAGAAAAACAATTTTTTTTTAAATCACATCACATTTATTTATCATAATAAGCATTTAAATTTCATTAAAATTTCGTACCATTTTATTCTAACCTATAATCTAAGTTAAGTAAAATTTACAAATTTCCATTTTGGTTAACCCTGCCACAATACAGGGCGCCTGACGCGACGACGACGTCCGTTATTCACAACACCTATTCGATATACCTGCACTCTTCTACGTTGGCCACCACCTTGACGACGACGATTACCGCGATTGATACCACCTCCTCGACGTACCACATTGCGACGTGAACCCTTACGGCGACGACGTACTATAACTCGATTGGCACGCGCTTCCTCTAAATCTTGCGCTGATCCATCCACCAGGGCAACAACACTTCCCTCTGGAATAGCGTCAAGCACATTACGTGACACTAGCAGTGAAGTTTTGCCAGTTTTGTCGTCGACAACAGTTTGCCCTTCGATTTCGATAAAGCCATCGGGTACCATAATGGCACCAGCATTTTCACGTGACACCATCATATTAGTTGGTTTGGCATTTTTAAAACGAGTTGAGCATTCAATTGGTTGACGCGATTCTTCTTGATCATTGGCATTGTGGAGGCTTGATTTGTTAATTGACTGCGTACACGTGGTGTGTGTGGTATGCGAGAACGCAAGTACATTAAATTGTTTGTTACATCATTTTCTATATTCTCATCGTCATCATCATTATTATCATCATCATTTTCGTGCTCTGCATTGTCATCGTTGGACACATCTTCATCGTCGCGTTGCATTTCTTCATCGTCATTATCGTCATCATCACTAGCATCTGCTTCATTTTCGTCGTTCGCACTATTAACTGGAGATTTCTCGTCAACTTCGTCGTCATCGTCGCTTTCGACTACCTTGAAGCCTTGTATAGCGTGACCGTTGCCATTGACACGTGGCACGGTTAGAAAGAGATATGGCTGATTTCGTAAGGCGACTGCAGCGCCAGAACGCAGTTGTCTCTGTAGTTGATCTCCGGGACCCGGCTCTGAGAAAAAATGTTTAGCATATAGTTATTCTTGACAGGATTTTTTTGGAAATTGAGGGTAATGTACACTGTAGTTTTTTTTTAATGAAGGATCTAGAGAAAGTTCTGAGGTCGGGTAAGATTTTATCAGGTCTGGGCCAGGGAAGGAAGCCGTTTACCACATACTGATCAAGATTAACTACAATCCCAGCTTACCGTGTTTTCATCAAAAAATTCAAAATAGTATTTGCCTATTTTAAGTGAAACTCCCATTAGGGAAAAATTCTCAATTACCACTAAGTTCAACACCCTACCTCGGCTACTAATATCTTCCATCTTATATTCTTTTCATTTGAGATACAAACGTGTACATATAGAAATTCTTGAAAATTTTAATTGCAGTGTTGACCTTATATAAACTCAGGAAAAAAATACAACACAAAGTTATTGCGAACTGAAAACATTCCGAAACATTCCACAAAATAATTTTAAAACAGTTCAGAAAATATCCCGAAAGTAAAGCACACAAAATCGTGAAATAGTATGGATATAAACCCATAATAACTCAGAGAACCAAGAATATACAGGATGTTTTAAAAAGGTGAGGCCTTTCTATCGATATGAATTCTTATTGACCTTGAAATAGTTCCAAAAAACTATCTCGAAATAATCCGGCAATAGTTCTAAAATATTATGTCGCAATCCTTCTGATTTGACTCACAAACAGCCTACCAGTCTCAAATTGGTCCCTAAATATGCCCAATATGATCCCGGACTGGCCCTCATACGATTCCAAAAACAATCCGAAAACTAACCCGAAATGGTTAAAAAAAATCGCAAGTAGTGTTTTGGAAAAAGCCCCAAAACGACCATGAAAGAACCCGGAAAAATCGTGAAATAATCCGAAACCGTTTTGGAATGAATACAAAGTTGCCCTATTAGGAACACGATACCTGATTACTTTTCCAAAATCACTTAGACCAAAATATATATGAGCAATGAACTTTATAACCGTACGGCTGAACATATTATGATGAAACTTCACTCACAGACAGCTTGTACGCAAGAAGGATCTGCCGGGCATATTTCTGTTAAATTGAGATGAGAGTTTGAGCAATTATAGCCGCTTAAGGAAGGTAAGGTTAGGATGAACTGGCCAATCCATGAGGACCCCACATATACTGAATGAGTCCGTAGTGTTACCAGAAGTTTATTTAACGACCAAACAGAGTAGCGCTATCAAAAACCAGGACCTATATTATATAAAATAACTCACTCCTCTTGACAAATACTTGAAGGTTCTGGATCTGACAGCTGTATCACTCCTAAAAGCTGGAGTCTTAGCCTGGCATACGCAGGGCATGAGCCCAAAACGTGCTTCGATAGTTTTCTCCTCCAACCCGCACTTCCTACATCTGCTATCACTGATCGAGCCTTATTTAAAAGCATGTGAGGCCACAAAGGCAGTGTCCAGCTAGAATATCCATCATGAGTCTACAGTCCTCTCTTTTTTTAAGAAAGTAGCAACTTTGTTAGTCTAAAGTTGTAAGACCTACACATGATCTTCGACACTTTGCAGCCACGCGCTTGGTTACATGGCTTTCCTGCTTGGGCGATCATGTATACCTTTCGCCTTCTTTAATCTCGCCCCTTCTAATGGAGACGTTTGCGGAGCAAGCGTTATGGGAAGCGCTCTTTTTAGCTAGTTTGTCCAATTTTTCATTTCCATCTATTGACATATGCTTTGGGACCCAATATAGATGTATGCTCTCTCGCCGGGATTGTTACACTCTAACACACTTTTAGATGCTGTGCTATGCGAGATTATTGCCTTAGTTGCTGCTTGGTTGTCAATATAAATTGACAAGGCTGTAGTTTAAGCTGTTCCCGCCAGTGTATCTACTGCTTTGGTAACGGCCAATATTTCCGCCCGAAAAACGCTACGCTGATCTGGCAGTTTGTAGGATCTGTTTTTTCGTGATCAGCACAGTCTACCCGCAGACTATACTCCTTCCACTACATTTGGAACCCTCTGTGTACACATGTATCACCTCGTACGCCATATGTACCCTTGCGCACCTCTGTTATTGCTTTAACAGCCCCTTTAAAGAGCAGATAGGGATAAGGGTAGTATGTTCGTCCTATAATAGATAACGCTACACTACGTTTGGTCTGCGCTCAAGCCACTCCGGGGAACCGAGCCTCGTGGCAGTTGTTAACGCTATGATCTTTGCTACCACGTCTACAGGTGGAATGAGCAGAATGGCATACAGTGCAGCCGCTGGGTTGTTTTCAGGGCTCCCGTAATGCTAAACATTAACAGCCTGCGTATCCACTCTAATTTGTTGAGGTATGTAGCTACACATTAAAGTAGCTGTCCACCAAAAAAGGAATCCATAGTATAGAATAGGGTTTACAATCGATGTAAATACCCAATGAGAGAGAGCGAGCGATAAACTCACGTACACCCCAGCATTATTTTACATGCCGCCGAGGCCTTCTTCACTCTCTCCTCCACGTTGATCTTGCACGACAACTTTCTGTCTAGGTGATTCCTAGCTATTTTATGCAAAGTTTCTCCTGTGGGGTCACCCATCCCAACTTAGCCCTGGTACAATTTAGAACCTTGTACCTCTTGGCAAACAAGACCATATCCCTATTCTCTCAGTTGGCTGTCAACCCCACATAAGATGCCCAAATATGAATTACCCGAAGCACTTGATCCATCGAAGAGCTTATCGTTGGAAAGCCATTTTAACAATTGCAACGTCATCTGTGTGAGCCGTAACTTTGACGGGTCCCTCATCGAACTGTCTGTGCAGTTTGTTGATGACCAGCGTTTACAGCAGAAGTGACAATCGCCCATCCTGGGGTGTACCCCTGTCTACTGATTTCGTGGCCTCATACAACCCCATTGTGAAGTACTCTTTCTGCATTTTAGCATGCAGCCGATCAATCTGGTCATGGCTGGATGTACTTTAATGTAGTTAAGACCACCCATGATAGCCCTGCATGGCAGCAAAGGCCTGCAGTTAGTTGAATCACCATATCGTAGCTGGGGTTATATTTATACAATACATTGACATAATAATTGAGTTTTTATGTGTAAGATCGTAAAAAATTATTCAATATGTTAATCCAAGTTTGGTGATTAACCTCCCCATCTACATCATCACCTACATACCTGCTAAAGTTATTGCCACGCAGACTAGCAAAGCTAAGACACTTGTTAACTTTGCCATCGCAAAGACTCTGAAACGCTGAACTTTGTAGAGGCTCAGTCAAACGAATTATTTATCAATCAATCAAATTTATAATTAAATTTTACTACGTAAGCAATCGCGTTTACAATAAAAAAGTGTCTTAATTGTAAGCTAAGACTCGAAAGAACTGTTACGAAATCGTTGATGGTTAAGGTTTTTATGCAAAAATCCCGCTTACTAGCAATCATAGCTAAGATTTGCTTAATACGCATTCCAAAACTTCGAACAAGAATAGTCAAAAGAACCGAAAAAAAAATTTATAAAAATAAAAGGTAGAATATATTAAAGACAATACTAAATACAAGAACGATGTTAGAACAGTCTGTAGTGGGTAAAAAAAAACCGTTTCTTTGTTTTGATTGAAATGAAGAAGCGATGAAAAATGTGTTTAGCTCTGCTTTCAACTTGACTTCATTCAGAGCGACTTTCACGCATAGGTACGCATGCGCATACAGCAATGTATGAGTGCGAACATTCTTTGTTAGATGCTTAGCTGGCGATATACACAAAGCTTGGCGGCGATCTTTGCCTTCATCTTATTATAAAGAGACAGCGCCTTTTAAGGGATCCACTTGACTGTATGCAAATAGCTCTTGCCTTCGAATAAGACACAGCAAAAAGAATAATTATTCAATTGAATAATTCGCCATTTTTTCAGTTTTCGTGTTGTAATGGATGTTGAGAACGAACGCTAATGTCAGAACGCTCGTCAGCTATTGCTGTTGGCACCGTAATGATCAAAAACTAATCTGTATTATTGCTTATAACCCCTTGCTTGGTAAATGATTAAAAGTTCAGTGACTTTTACAAAAGTTCACCATATATTTCTTTCATATACCTACATTTATGTATTCGCTAATACAATTGTCTAGTATTGAGCGTCTTATCTGGTAAAATATCGTAAAGGTAGCATGTCTTTGCTGACATAATAGAGCAGATATTTTTCCGAATCTTTGAAAGAGTGGGAAAACTAACAAAAACAAAGAGAGCTCTCTACGTAGTGTACTAAACTTACATCGCGGATATCTTCTAATGCCAGAGTTTGTAAACGTAAATATAGTCAAGAGTACCCAGCAAACTTTCTTCTGATTCAACTCCTATGCCGCTAAATTTCCCATTCCCACTTCCAGTTCCAATCCCACTCCCATTACATATCCCACTCACATTCCCTCTCCCCCTCTCACCCCAATATCGAATGCCTGCTTCACCTGACCAACCGATTTCAATATCTCCGCTTGTATAAAACGCTAGAAAATTGTATCAAATTAACGTAATTTTTATAATCGGTTTCATTCGTATTTATAAGAAATAAATAGGTAATTGATCAGTTCTCCTGCCCGATTGTATTCCTGCCAGCGATGTAACTACTCTCTTAGTAAGCAAAAGCATTTTTCATGTTGAAACTTCGATAAAAAAACTTTTTATCGTCTTGCCTCTCTCTCCTTCTCTCTTTGTTACATTCCTGTCTCTCTTTCGTTCATTCCCCCTTTTACATTCTCAATTTTTCTCTCGTCTACTCCCGCTTTCTTTCCTCATCTTCAACTTCCCTCCATTTTTCCAAATTTCCGCCCTTTCAATTGTTTCCTCTCCTTACCACCTGCCCTAACGATTTCGTCATTTTTATCTCCATTTAATCATACTTTTTTCTTCTCCCTCACCCCCCATTTTCTTTCTTCCCCTCTCAAATACTACTTGTCCGATAAAATTTCTAAAAAGGCTCAACTTCTTGGCTGTAAGACTGGTAAACTATACGCCCACTTCATATCTATACATTTTCCGGGCCTTCTAGACCTTAGCAATTCTGAAAGCACGCAAATCCATCTCCTCTGAAAGGCAGGCGTCCCTGAGGACTCTCGGGTGTATAACGATAACTTCAAGTTCATTCGGGCAGTGTATAGAGTTGTTAGTGGGCCCTCAAGGCGTATTAATATCTGTACTGATGGTTTAATGCTAAATTGCAGAACAATGGTGCAGTCCTCTCCAAGGTTTAACGTTGTCGTACCTACTGCTACCACATCATTGCAAGGTACTCTATGAGAAAAACGTTTATCATCGAAGCTGTAACGTATATTTAACCGAAAATTGTGTTATGGTATTATGATGTATTTTCTTTATAAGTGATAGTTAAGCTGCGATAAGGTCACCTAAGGCATTTTCGATCAAACCAAATGGGGTTATAAACAGTTGCCTATTTTTGCTGAACATGTCTCGCTGACTGCCGTGGGGTGATAGTAATATGCACCCAGGGTCCTGAGCTAAATTTTTTTCAACAGGAGTCGCCCCTCGGTTGCTTGGCAAACGCTCCGAGTAAATTTCTGCCATTTAAAACTTATCGGCGAAAATTCATCTGACTTGCAGGTGCATAGAAATTCAAACACGTGGAAAATTTTTCACTGAACAAGGCTTGTTGAAAGATCTCGAGATACACTGTTGTTATTGTTGTTGTAGCGATAAGGACACTCGCCGAAGGTCTTGGGGAATGTTATCGATGTTAATGCCTTTCGCCGGATGCAGATTCGGTACGTTCCGGTACCAAGCCCAGTCATCTCGGGAACGATGCGACCTTCTAGGCCATACTGCCCTCCCACCCCTAGATCCATGGGGAGTTCGGGGTCGCCAGATCCTCAGTTGTTAATGTAACAGGATTCGCCACGGATAGGTGAAGTTGTCAATTGGTTTGGAGAAGTTATATATTGCGCTGGCAACCTGATAGGGTTGCGCTACACAACCCCTTGAATCTATTTGGTATTTGAGTCGCCTCTTACGGAAGGTATACCTTCCACGAGTATATTCTAACCCTCTAACCCGTTAGGGGAAATACACTTTGTGCATACTGTACGAAATATAATGTATTTTTTCTGGGTATTTTGAGCTAGGTTGCAAAGGCTGATGTAAAGTTTCTACTCTGCTTCATTAGATTTTAAAGGTGGAATGAACCGATTTTAAGATATCAAATTGAGTTTTTTTACTTGGTCAATGTGTGTCCCGCCACTTGTATTGACTTAATGGCTGGTGTTGAATCAATTTAAGGTACTATCACTGCTTTCCCCGGAAGCCAACTCTACTTATGTACGTCACAATTATAAATAAAATGTAAGGTGTGACTTTCGTACGTTACCCTCTGAACAACCGAGCTTACTACTTTTGGCTCTGTTCCCATTCTGGTCTATTTTACCTCATTAATTTAGTCTTAATATGTATGTCCAAAAGCATCGTTAGCTTAGTGTTTTAACCTGCTTGCATGGCAGATAAAAAACTATTTGAATTTATTAAGAAAGCAAATTTCTCTAGTTTAGATTATATTTTTGTATTTTTTTTTCTAGCGAATTTTGTGGTTTCTATTAATCTCGTATGGAGAAATGCCAATAACGGTATTTCTCCACGCAAGTTGCCCACAAAAGTTACACGTGTGTGAGCATAAAGATTCAAAGAAGCGTTTTAGGAAAACTTTCTTTCCTATGCCTTCGTATGCGGGTTCCGATTAGAATAGATTTTTGGCTAAAGACTCATCTTTCATTCGTATAACAAAACCTAGCCAGCTTAGCCGCTGTGTTTTGATTAGCTTATTTAAGTAGCTGGCTGCATAAAGCTCGTACAGCTCATTATTATATTTTTCTTGATGATGTCAATGTCGTCAGCATACGCTCTTATAGAATATTGTTCTAAAGTGGTTAAGTTCTGCAGCTATCATAATTTTCTATATCATTAAAACTTACAATAGGGGTCAAACTCTCTAAAACCTCAATTAGTTTCGGATAGCTAGGAGAGGTCTTTCTCAATTCTGACTATTACTTAGCGTCCTTTTGCACAGCCTTAAAAGTTTTACGAAGAAACAAAATGCAAACATAGCGGCACATAGGCAGCTCCTTTACGTGTTGTCGAAGGTAGCTTCTAAATCGACGAAGAGGTGAAGAAACTTATTTCTGGTGTCCATTTGCCAAATTTTGCAAATGTCTTATTTTTTTAATATTTTATGGAAAGTATATTGTTGGTGTTTGAAGGAAAAAATCATGTTTTTCAACCCATACGACGTGATACATATTTGCGCCGTTTTATAGCGCATAGCTGCTTTCAAACATGATTCAAATTTGTTTTTGGCGGTAGGGAAATGCATGCAATTTTTGCCGTTATCCTCACAATGCTTATGGAGATTACCCCATAAGCCTTTGACAGGTGTAGCTTCTTCAATCAGGTGTCTGTTGGGATGCCCAGGTTTCTGGGTATTCAACAGAAACTGTTTGTTTAGCATTTCATTTCTCTCCCTAATGGGGAGAACTCTCGCCTCATTGTGTACGTGGTGTTCTGGAGACATAAGAAGGCAGCCCGCCCGTAGCGGTTCTGAGGGCAGTATTTTGGCAGGCCTGTATTTTCTTCCAGTGAGTAACCTTTAGGCTTGGCGACCGTATCGGGGACGCGTAGCATGCAATCGGCCGGCCAATTGCTTCGTAAGTAGTAATAAGCCTTTCTTTGTCTTTACCCCAATTGCTGCCGGAAAGGGATTTGAGGATTTTGTTACGTCTCCGGATTTTCCGAACAATCCAAAATGTAGATCCTGATCGAACGTCACACCCAAGATTTTGGGGTGTAAGACAGTCCGTAGAGTAATGCCGATGTCGGGATCAAATAGATTATATTGCGTGGTAGGTGATAAATGCGACACCCCCTGCATTTCCGCTTTCGCGATCTTTTCTGTGGACGTTATGTCCAGAGCTGGTCTGCAGAGCAGATCTTGCTGTGTGTTTGGTATCTTGGATCGCTGCAATGCGGATGTTATGCCGCTTCATGAAATCAAATATCTGCATGATCTTACCAGTTAACCCATAAGAGTTTAACTGCAGAATTCTGAAGTGCAACGGGGTAGAAGTCGATACTCTATGGGTAAGTGATAGGTGACTACGTCTGAGTTGAGGGAAGCCAGGACGCAATTGCTGTTGTGGCCCTGAGACTGGACGTCCCTGGGTAAGCATTTCGGTACCCGGTGTATTTGGGTTTGCAGCCTGGCAGTATGGCGCGATGAAATCCGTCGGGCGGTTGCCGTCGCTGAGACCAGAACATCTAGGAAAGTGGCATCGTCCAAGGCAGGAGCTGCATTGGGCAGATGTTGCAAACATATATATTCTGTACTGGCAAACGGTGCAAAAGGTCGGAGGGAGCTAAGAATCTAAGGCGAAGACTACGGGACGCCCTTGGGCGTAAACAGCAGGAGCCAAAAAAAATGTATAAAAGTTACGAGGACTTCGGGTTTTGGGGTCTATCCCAGAACATCCTATCCGATGCACCCATCCCTTGCACGTGACACACTGATAACAAAAACGGAAAAATCCCGAGTCGCTCCGGTTCATAAAACCGGCTGCCTTGGGAAGCGAGATGGTTTGTAATTACTTTTTACATTGAAATCAAAGCACTTGCACCAGCGATAAAAAACAATTATAAGCTAGTGATTAAGTACATAACCGTTTTTGAGAGTACTTCTAGTACTGTGAGCACATAGCTGTTTTCGATCACTTCTAAACCAAAAGAGATATAAAAAAACGATATATGCAGAAATGTGGGCTCTATATAGTGATAATAAAATATGCAATAAAAAATGTTTGAAGAAAAACACATAACTGTTTTCGTTAGCGCAGCGACGAAATTCCAATCGTCGGGTATGCACTCGCCTGGTCATGTTTTGCACAGAAGTTATCGCATGCGCCTTACTAACTCCTCGCCACCGTGGTTAATAGCTCAGCAGACAATCCATCAGCTCCCGCAGCTTTGTTGTTTTATTTCAGTCTAGTTACTGCTATTCTGGAGGGCTTTTGGACGAAACTGGGGACTGGCACCACATGTCATTCATGGAATGTACAGCACAGTCATTCGACCGATACTAACATATGCAGCTCTGGTCTGGTGGAAGCCGTTAGACAAAAAGAGTAATCAACAGAGGACCGGGAAGACACAAAGGCTGGCATGCCTGAGAATGTCAGGCGCCGTGAGCAGCGCACCTCAGGAAGCGCTAAATATAATATTTCACTTGACGCCTCTACAAGTCTTCGTGCAGCGATTAGCCGCAAGAGGAGCTCTACGACTAAGAGAATCCAACATGTGGAAATCGGCTAAACACCGACATGTGACGATTCTGGACGATATGATGAAGGGACAACTAAACGGAATAATAAGCGACATAACATCCAAAACCGATCACATCACAGCGGTTTGAACTTCCAAGTTCAGAACATATGATATCTTTCAAGGGAGGAATGGGAAGTAGGCCTAGACAATGGCAGGGGCACTACAATCTACGCCGACGGCTCGAAAATGGATAAGGGAACTGGAGCTGGGATGTATTCAACACATCTACAGTTAAGCCAATCATTCCGACTCATGCAGTGTATTCCAGGCCGAGGTCTATGCCATAGATAGAGCAGCAAAGCTGCTTCAAGATAGTGTGCTCTCCGACACCGACGTAACAATTTTTGTTGACAGCTAAGCCGGCTTATGGGAACTAGAGTCCAACGTGATTAAATCGGATATCGTGCGGAGGTGTAGAGCCTCTCTGGCTTCTTTAAGCCATCTCAATGTTTCCCTTTGCTGGGTCCCTGGGCACAGCGGTATTAAAGGGAATGAACTCGCAGATGAGATGGCTAGGAAAGGTTCCGATTTGGACATAAGTGAGGTGGACAGCTCCGTACGACCACCGCTGAGTTATCTCCTAGGGAGAATCGAGGAATATGAGAACAAGGCAACGGAATTGCTATGGAGCAAAAGGGTCGACTGCGAAGCCTAAAGTCCTTCTGACCATGCTTTGATAGAAGAGGCACCAGCTTCCTTCTCAAACTGAACAAATCTGCGAATGTCATCACAGGTCATTGTGCTATCGCACCAATGCTCCGACAGTGTCGAATACCAACAAGCTCCCTCTGCGGAAGCTGTGAGGAGGTGGAGGAAGAGGAGTCAATGTACTACTTTCTCTGCCGATGTAAGGCGCTTCAAAGGAGAAGGCTCAGATTTCTGAGCTCACGGTTCTTCGACAGCCTGCCAGAGGTTGGGAAGGTGGACGACTCGCTTCTTCTTGAGTTCATCAAGGAAAGCAAGTGGTTCGTTGAGGACCACTAGGAGGTAGTGGGGTTAAACGAATGTTCCGCAACTCTGTACATACTCAGAGCACTGACAATGGACAAAAATATCTCCGAGTGGAAGTGTGGGTAATACCAACCCACGCCCTCTTAACCTAACCTAACCTAATGCTTTTATGACTTCGTTATAATCGGCTGGGGGGCATTAGTTCCATCATCAACGATTGCAAGTTCGGGTACATCATCTTCTCTAGACGTTTCTCCGGTTTCTCCATTTAACAGCACAGAGTAGTTGGCCCTTCATGATCTGACCACCCTCTGGATATCATTTACTAAGTCGCCGTTTTCGTTTGTGCAGCAGTTTGTCCCGGGATTAAATCATTCTGTATATCGCCGAATTTTGTTTTTCTAATTATTGAGGTCGTTTTTGGTGGTGGCTAGCAGCTCAAGCTCCTCGAACTCACGCCTTTCTGCCTTGCCTCTAGCGTTCTACTCTTCATGTTGCGTTCGATTTAAGGGTAGATTTGTTCCAAAAATTTTCCCTGTCTACTACCTTCAAATTCATAACCGGACTATGAGGGCCTTCAATTTTGTTTTTTTTGTTTTTGTACTACTTACTGCACCTGTCCGTTCTATTGCATCATGGACTAGTGTTAAGTAAAAACTATTCTTCCCATATAAATTTTGTGAATCGAATTTTGTTTAATTATTTTGACCGGAGGGAAAGAGAACATAATCCATGGATAGCTTTTTATACTCAGCTGAGCAGAGCTCACATAGTATATTAATTTTGTTCGCATAACGGTACCCCGTAAAGGCATAAACTAATCGAGATAGATATAGACTTCTATATACCAAAATGATCTGGGCGAAAAAAGAAATTAATTTAGCCATGTCCGTTCGTCCGTCTGTCCGTCCGTCCGTAAAAACGATAACTTGAGTAAATTTTGACGTATCTAATGAAATTTGGTATGCAATTTCCGGGCACTCATCTCAGATCGCTATTTAAAATGAACGAAATCGGACTTCAACCACGCCTACTTTTTCGATATCGAAAATTTCGAAAAACCGAAAAAGTGCAATAATTTGGTAATGAATAAAGCCAATAGAAAATTCGCAAAATTTTGGAAAAAGGTCGTGACACCGCCCACATTTAAAATAAGGTAATTTCAAAGTTTTGTAAGCTGTAATTTGGCAGCTGAGTATGTAATGTTCGGTTACACCCGAACTAAGCCCCCCTTACTTGTTACTTTTATTTCTGTTCATTCGAGTATATCACGAGTACGGAGTTAGTCTTGAAAAGTTGTCCCTTGAGTTTTAGCACTTACGTTCCTCGTGAGAAGTGATATTGTACTTTTCTATCTGCTTTCTATATTCTATTTTCCATTTTGACTTCACTTTTTTTCGCAGAGGATAGCTTGCAAAGTTTTTGTACATCCTAAATTTTATATCTCGATGTTAATAAACTTTACAACTAATTTTTTAACGACACGAGCAAGACTTAATAAAATACGCAAAATATGTGGAAAAAAAAACAACAAAGCGATGAAGTGCCTGGTTCCGTAAAAAATTGCTAATTTACATAAATATGTGCTTAATTATTATTTTTTTATTATAAAACACTATTAGCACAAATTTGTGACGGCTCTTAATAACAGCAATTTGCTTATACTTCAATATTAGATATAACGGTATATTTTTACAACTTGACATCATATCTATATCTACATCTACATATGTATATACATACATACATAAATCTGGAAACAAAGTTGAACAGCCTCTTAATCAAAACAAAGTTTAAGGAACCACAAGCGCTTGAACTCATCTCCATCCATTGTTAAAATCAAATACAAATAATCTCAACCAAGTGTCTCAAATCGTAGTCATAAACAATTCTTAATTGTTCTTATTCAAACGCTTAAGTTTGTTAACTAGCATTGGCATATCGCTGTTTGGGGCGATTTTGCATAAATTATTATTTCGGGTGCTGTGAATGTACGAAACCGCAAACTTCTTTATTAGAAAAATGTATTTCTTTTGACTTTTTATAAGAAGCATATATTGAAAGCAAATTGTTTACTATTTAGGAGCATTAACCTCAAATGGGGTTAGTAGGTAACAGAACTGAAAAAATATACATAAATAGCAAATCTCGCCACGTTTAGTCTAATATACAAATAACCCAAAGCAATCAAAATCGTTTTATTATATTTTAGCACGCATATTTTTATCAATATGCTCGTTCCCTGTCATCGTAGCTTATTCTTGTTGAAGCTAGTACTGTTCCCCTGCTTTTTTTTTGCTCTCCCCTTCTCCTTCAGCCACTTTGGCCACGTTCCAAACCAATCTCTTTCGTTCTACTTCTACACCCTCCACACTTTATCTTATTTTATTATCTATTTCTTAATTCCCAATTATTCGCTATTCTCTATCACATTTCATGTCCTCTTCGTCTTCCCTTTAATTTCTTGCTTAACCTTCTGGTTAACGGAAAACTTTATCTGCTATTAGGTTTAAACAATGTTTATTACTCACTTTAATTACCTCGCCCTTTTTATATTCCTCTGGAATTTTTAACTAACAGTATTCTGGTCTGCACCGACTTTTCTCACTACAACCGTTTATATATCTCTTTTTCATTATTTATTCTTGTTTTATTTATTATTCCCTCACTCTTTCATATTACCACGAATTTCCCTTCCATCATTCTTTTGCCCTCTCTATATCTCCCTATCTCTCATCATTATTCGTTTTCTCTGAAAAAACCCTTCCCTACTCATATTCTTTTGGTCCTTTTTTCTACATGCTAGGTAAGATTCAAATAATATCCAGTTAACTCTTAAACAAATGATTTTCCGTCATCACTTGTCAATTTTGGTTTGCAGGCAAACCAGTTTCAGCGGTGCGCCATCATCAGTGTCATTTTTCGTTTTCAGAACGGAACATCGTTCCAATATATATCAATTATACACCCTGTCGGAAAATCAACAATACAAACTTCTCTTCTTAGTTGCCACAGAGCGCCTTCTATTTAAGCTTCGCCAAGTATTTTCCGAAGTGATAAACTCTAATCTTCAAGTATACCTACTTTCGACCATACATTCGTGCGTGCAACGACCTACCTCCATTCTTGAAAAACGCCGTGGACTGGACCGTCCTCTACTGAAGTATTGGATTTCGCAACAACTTAGATCATTAATAACCACGAGAAGAAATGTTTTCGTTAACTCAAATACGCTGGTAACCCTCAGAAGATGAATGAACTGAATGACAAGTGTGCTCGAATTAAAGAGTACCTGAAATAGCGAGTTGGTACTTAAACGTACTATTTTCTTATCGACGAAGGGCTGAATAAAATCTGTTGAAACGGCAATAACGTTTGATGATCACTGCATCGCGTTTGCTGTTACTTTGGGTTAGGCTGAAAGGTCAAGCACAATAGCTCTACACAAAGGAGCAGCGCTTCCAGGCCTAATGATAATGATATTACCTTGGGGTATAATAATTTAATGATGTACCAGCGTACCCAGCATACTTTGCCCTTCCTAAAAATTGGGTTGTCTACTATTGAAAAGGGAGCATCGCTTTTCATTCGCTAACTGATTCTCTTCTACTTTATCTTTCATTTCTTATTTTTGTACATCCTAATTTATCTCCATTTCACTCACAAAGCCAATCCCACTTCTACACCCACTCCCACTAGCTCTTTCACCTCAATTTCTTATTTGGAATCTCTATAACAAATATTGCATACCTGCTTCAAATAATTACGATGATAAAATGCGCTCACTTCTACTCTCACTCCCACTACCACTCTTACTTTCCTTCTCTCTATCTCGTCCTCCCCTATTTCCTCATATATCGAATCTCTTTCCAAGTACTTTTTACCTGCTTTAAATAATTGCGGAGATGAAGCATATCTTTGCACATTTTTGCTAACAGGTGGCGCGCCAGCCCCCACTTTTTCACAATTCGATACAAATTAATATATGAAGAACGTATACTCAAACAACAATAGTTTGAGACTCAAAATTTTGGCAAGATGAAATTCAAATTGTCCACTATACTAAAATTTTATATAGCCAGAAACATACAGGGTTAAAGCTAGAACTTTCTGTGAAGATTTGGTCAAGATAATGTGGTCATATTAATCCATCCCGAGATGGTCGGGTGGGTACCTTTATGGAGCTTTGTTACTGGAACGTGCCGGATTTGTATATGGTAAAGGACCATCAACATCGATATCACTCTCCAAAACCTTCGGGTAATGTCTTTATCGTTAATACAACAACAACGTTGACCTAACACGTAATTTATTTCGTATGGCTGCCGATCCGATCCGATCCGATCCGATCCGATTCGTGTTTACTTAATGCTCTAACAAAAGGAGAGTGGGTTATAGTTACACTGCTCGCCCAATACAATTGTCAACATCACCTACAAGAGGTGATTCCTCTCACAAATATTTAGCAGGCCAGGCTCTGATCAAAATTTGTCGTTATGTTAGGTGGAACCGGCCGATCAATAAAGACCTCACATAGACTGAATGTGCCCATTTATCACCAGAATTTTTTCGACGACCAACCAGAAGAACATTAGTTAGGTACCACGACATATGTTACAAGGTTAATTTGTCATCTTGTCAAATACTTGAACATTTCTGCGACCTGGCTTAACTGTGTGTACACTACCATCCTCTTTCATGCAAACAGTGCCGTAGAAGCTTTCTTTGCTCTCTATTCCCCATGAAGTCTGCACCACACTTTATTTTCTAGCATAATTCCTAGATATTTTGTGCCGTACTATTATAATCAGAATAACCTTACCATCATAGACCTTGTCCAATTTGGGACCTTTTATTCCCAAATAAAAAAAAATACTACATAGTTTTTCTCTGCGTTAGCGGTAAAATGACTCCGGATGCACAGTCATTTACATACCGAAGATCCTGGTCCGTCAGAGAGCTGATTTTTGGCAGACATCTGCCACTTATCATAACTTAAGAGTTTACTACTTACGCCCTTAGTTTGACTCGTACACTACTAAACTACCTAAGCAATTGATTAATGATCTGAGTCCACAGAATTGGTGATAATACCTCACTCTGCACCGTTCCTCTGTTTACAGATTTTGGGGTCTCGCATATACCCATTTGCGACGGAATTTTTCTGCTGCTTAACATGGAGCCGATCCAATTTTTAAAGCAGGATTTACTTCAATCAAGTTTAGACTGTCCATGATTGTTATGTTATTTACCCTTTTGTCTGTAGAGCTTCTTTTGGGTTTGAGGCATTTCTCAACTCCAAGATTCATTTTCGGTTCCTTCAATCAGGCTTTGTTTTCTGCCCTTTTCAGGACACAATAAAATTGGCCGCACTTTCTAAAACATTGAAACCATAAGTCGAGTAATTTAACTCTTTTTTATGTTACTTGGAGCTAAAATCCTGCTCCATTTTGGAGACTAGTCCTAGTTTTCCTGAAGAAGCTTTTGCTATTTCCAGAATTAAATTAAATCCAAAGTGTCCCTTAGAACCGGTTTTGATTCTTATCAAAGAAGGTCCACATGCTCGGTTTCGGAATTTACTACCCAAATCGAAAAGAAAGCTTATAGTGTTTTCTTTTCTGAAATAAATGGTTGCCTAAGTAAATAGTAAAGCCTTAATAGAGTTACTCCTACCCCAGAAAACTGTCAAAATTTATTGTGCATACAAAGAACATTTCAACTCACCATATTCACTCATATTAACAGAGTATATGTGGAACTTAAGAGCGAATTGAGAGTTTCACAGAGTTGCACGGCCACACCGCCATTTTATACGGGGTAAAAGTGTAACGCTTTTGCGTTGTGAGCAGGAAACAATTTGCACAAAAGAACGAAATACCCCGTAAAGGCGTTGCCTGTTTTTTAGAATAGAACAACAACCCTTGCGCGGCGTACAAAAAGCGTAACACTTTAGACAGTAAAGAAAACGCTATTAGTTTCTTAGAAAAAAATCTTCGTACACCCACACACACACAATCTCACATTTTATTTATTTTAAGTAACTGGAAATTTTTAATTTTAATTTTAAAATTTTTAGTTTTATTTATTTTTATCGCTTTCCTCTAAATTTAAAATTAAAATCTATCACTTAAACCCAAAATTAATTAAAAATAATTTAGTCTTCCTTCTACCGTTACGCAGCTGGCTCTTTCTGCGCTGGTATGCTGGAGGCATCTATCGCTTGTTGTGCTACTTCCTTTTGGGATTCACTCTGCTCGCTTGACACCCCCTTTTGCGTTTCAGTGTCCTGCAAAGCCGGCTGTGCCACCTCCTTTGGTTGCTCAACCATTTCTGGTTCGCTAATAATTTGCACTGGTATCAGTATTTCACCATTTGGCATCTCCACTACATCCTGCTGTTCGCTAGGATTTGCTGTATCGAGGTCACGCCCATTTCTACGCACATCGAATTGGCCACGTCTGAACAAACCTACATATGGTGAAGCTTTCGGACCATATAAATCGCGGGCATCACCCAAAACGGGTTGCACTTGACGGCCCAGACCGAGATCAGCATCTTCCCCAACAAGAATATATTGCTTTTCTACGTTTCTTACAGATTCGGCGGTGCTTATATCATCCGAAGCTTCTTGTTGTCTATCAGCACTTACAGGTGCCTTCTCAACAAATGTACCTGAACGTATACGTTGTGGTAACACAGAAGACTTGGCTGGCATGGTGCTAGTGCTCGTCTTTTTCTTTGACGCAATCAGTACTGGATTACTAGAAGCACTCGGCTTTTCGGCGCTATGACGATCATTTGGAAATGTTGGTGGTTTGAAAACGTCTACAATTGAGGCTTCAGCTAAAAGTGGTACAGCTTCAGCGGTGATAACGGGTTGCTTTTTATGTTTAAGGCTTTGATTTTGTATTGTTTGCAAAACGCTGGCTGGTATATTAATGATCAGTGGCTGGGTTTGTACGCCTTCGGTGACAGAATGTAGCTGATCGGGTGGCGAAATTCCCAGCTGAGACCACGGTATGGTAATATATTGTGTCGGCGCATTTTTACGCTTTAGCGGCACACTAAAAGGAGGTTGCGGAGCTTGTGCGTTATTTTGTACCACATGATGAACCTGCGTATTAACTAGAGGTAGGTCGACATTTAAAAGTTCAGGTGCTAAATAAATAGTTTGGCCATTGCGACTAACCAAGAGAGTTGTTTGCTGACGCTGTTTCTTCTGACTAGCACCCTGTGCGTAGTTGCAGACTTGCGTACTAAAGAACCAATTTCAGCGGGAGTCTGACCGCGTGTCAGCTGGCGTATCTGATTAATGATATTCTCTTGACCACGTTGAAAAAAACCGGCTTCATTTTTTGAACGTTTGGTTGAGGGACGACTGCCATAGAAAAATTGCACTTCATCATCGTCGTCCTCCTCATCCTCGTCTTCAATTTGCAAAGGTTTTTGTAGTCTACGACGCTGGTAGCCGCCATAATAAGGCTGCCATTGCTGCTGTTGAGGTAACCTTCGACGTTTATTATTGTTTTGAGCAACCAAACGACGCTTATTAGGACGTTGTAGTATTTCTTTATCAATTTCATCACTTGCAACATCATCTTCCTGCTCATCGTCGTCGTCCTCATCGGCCTCCTCAGAGATGTCATCTTCTACGAAAGGACGACGACGACGCTTTTGTGGTGCTTGATTTTGTTGAGGACGACGCACTGGACTATTAACTTCTTCTTCCACACTTTCTTCACTCTCATCTTCTTCCTGCTGTCGGTTCGGTTTGCCTCGATTATTTTGGTTCTTGTTATTCTTACGTCTTTCATTATTGTTATTTAAAAATTCATCTTCTTCATCATACTCATCATCATATTCATCCGAAGCGAAGTTGTTGTTGTTTTGGAAATTTTGTGGACGATTACGATTGCTTATTGTGATGATTGGGCGTCTTGTGGTGGCTTTGTGTTGTACACGCACAATAACATCGGGACGCTGTGTGGAAGTTGTGGTCGATGAAGTGCTTGAAGATGGATCACGTATGGGCGATTCGACTAAACCAGGTAATTGTATGCGATCATTCAACCAACCACTCACAGAGCCAGCCAACGATGTGACGGATGAGCCCAAACCTTGACCCGCATTAAAACCAAATATCGACCAAGGAGAAGGTGTCGTAGAGGAAGATCCATCAGCTTGCTTTCCAGCAAAACTATCTTCGGGTGCACGTGGTTTGAAAGCAATCAATGGGTGAATAATAAAGTCGGCTACGGTGTGAGGCTGCACATTTTGTTTTTCTCCGCTTTTTGTAGTAGCATTTTTAGTAGCGGAAGCCGCCGCAGTGGGTGGCCGTTCGGTTGAGCTTTTAACTTCAGGCACTGCACAAGGATGGGATAAAAGAAAAGCATTATTAATTTTTAAGTTTTTAAACGAAACATGCCGTTGGCTGGACAATTTTCACTTTCCACTTATTACTTACCAATAACTGCCAAGTCCCCAATGGGTGACTCTGTGGAATCTTCCATTTGCTCGTCTTTTCCTGTGTCGGCTACTAGCGCTTCTACAACTAGCGCAAAGACCAAAAAGGCGAATGTGAAAAATTTTGTATTCATCATTAATACGTTACAGGTACAGGGATGTCAATACGATTTTTCAATTCGGTGTATCACCACCTTTATTGTTCCTTAATGAACTAATACTTTGATTTGAATTTTGTTCACCTTTTCTTTAATGGCAATCTTCTTCTTGTTTTATTATTTCGAACAAAAATTTACCCCTTAGCAAGCACTCACAGTTCTTTTAACAATCACAACTTTTTAATAACTGGTCGAAAGCACGCATCAACATAAGCTTTTTATTTATGGCTTAATAGTGTTTTGTGCATGCTGTTATCAGAGTAGGGTTCGAATTATTCTATGATAGTAGTAGATTTACTACGTTTTTGTGAAATGTGTACATTTCTTACGCCACTACTAAATTTTAATCATGTACTGCTATATTTAAAACCAAATAATTTATTTTGTTATTTTTTATTTTAGAAGTATGATTAGCACACAAAAGTATTGTGATTTTGATTAATCAAACCTAGCGTACCTGTTCTGCCCGAAAATCGGTTTGCCTACATTTCAAAAGTGAGTTCCGCTTC
>JARSSU010030065.1:0-10226 GCA_029619165.1 Eurosta solidaginis | reverse complement strand
TACGGCTTAACTACTGATATTCTTAACAACATGCGCATTCTACGGTCGACAAAGTTAGACGGAGGGCCAACAGACACTTACATAAACATAAATTTAACACGTCTCCAATTACCATCACCGGCAGAGATGTTGAGGATGCTATCGGTCATGCTAAATCATCCAAAGCAGTGGGCCCAGACGGCATAGCCATGCCGATGCTTAAAATCCTAGAGAAAGAGGGTTTCAAATATTTGGCACATGTCTTCAACCTGTCTCTTTCCACCGTTGTCATTACCGAAAAATGGAAAATGGCCAAGGTGGTCCCGCTACTAAAGCCCGAGAAACCAGCTAACATAGGGGAGTCATATCGCCCGATATCTCTCCTATCGCCAGTAGCCAAGACGCTTGAAGCCATTTTGCTCCCCTACCTCAAAGCAAATTTGCAGCTAGCCTGTCATCAACATGGCTTTAGAAAACTTCATAGCACCACCACCGCGCTAAATGGCATTAGCACCCAGATAAGTTGCGGTTTAAATCAAAACCTCTACCATAGAAGAGTACTCGTTGCGCTAGACCTATCAACAGCTTTTGATACGGTCAACCATTGCACGTTACTGCAATAACTGGAAGGGTCTACCATGTCTTAAAAGGTGGACCGCAAATTATCTGGGTGGTCGGCAGGCATCGGTGCAATCAGGAACGAAACATCAAAACCAAGAAGAATTAAACAAGGGTGGTGTCCTCTCCCCACATTTGTTTAACTTCTACATATTAAAGCTACCTTCGCCACCAGAAGGAGTTACTGTCGTTTCCTACGCCGATGACTGCATAATATTGGCCACAGGCCCAGGCCCACAGATCGATGAGCTTTGCAACAGAATAAACGGCTACATGCCTGATCTCTCCAGGTTTTTCGTCTCGCGAAACTTGGCATTATCACCGGCGAAATCCTCCGCGACCTTATTTACAACATGGACGTCCCAAATGTCGACCATATTGAACATCCACGTCGATGACACTACGCTACCGACTGTCCTACGCCCTAAAATCTTGGATGTGACATTTGATCACGATCTACATTTTGGTGAGCATGCAGCCGCAATTGTACCGAAAATCCAGAGCCGTAATAAAATCCTCAAATCTATTGCTGTCAGTACTTGGGGAAAAGATAAAGAAACGCTCATCACCACTTACAAAACAATTGGCCAGCCGATTGCATGCTACGCGTCCCCTATATGGTCGCCAAGCCTAAAAACTACTCACTGGAAGAAGCTACAGGCCTGCCAAAATACTGCTCTCAGAATCGCCACGGGCTGTCTTCTTATGTCCCCAGAACACCATCTACATAATGAGGCGAGAATATTCCCCATCAGGAAGAGAAAGGCGATGCTAACCAAACAGTTCCTGTTGAATACCCAGAAAACAGGGCATCCCAACAGGTATCTGATTGATGAGCCAACACCGCCCAGGGGCTTAAGGAGTCATCTCCGTAAGCATTATGAGGAAATACGGCACCTGAGAACTCAGCCCTATGAAGCCAGAAAACACAAGAAGGTCCTCAGTGAACTCCACAAACAGGCGTCGGACATTTATGCCAGGAATTGCCCGGTGAACCCAGTACTCAAAGAACAATACCCAAAACTTGCGGAAGAGAAACGCACACTCCACAGGGAAACGCGAGTCACTCTAGCTCAACTCTCACCTATCCAGATTCAACCCCGACATACAAAATGTATGCCCTGCTTGCAATGTGTTGGGGACACATGACACCAACCATCTCTTTAATTGTAATGTGGAACCATCGCCTATAACACCCCTCTCATTACGGTCCACCACTGTTGAAACAGCAAGTTTCCTTGGACTCCCGCTAGGCAAGATGCACACGAGGCGTAGCTTCATAGACGTGTATAAGATATGACATGTAGCTACGATTTCTCTACGCCTCAAGATCTGCACACGAAGCTACTTTCGAGCGTCGCTACACAAAGCAAACAATTATTGAAAAAAATAAAAAATTGTATTTCTCCAGTTATATCCGTCCCCGAAACCAAAGGAAAATAGGTATTAAACGTTGTTTTTTTACACCACCGCGAACTAGAGAAAAAGATGATTTCTAGTTTCCAACACTTTTTAGCCTTTTAAACGCTTCAACAATGTCTAACCAAGCTGTTGTGGTGTTGAATATGCTTTTTCGCTTTGGTACTATACCTTCGCGCACTTTTATTAACTAAAGTAACATTTTCTAACTAATTACACAAATTTGCATACAAAAAAATTTAAGCAAACAGCTTCTTCTTCCTTTTTTTCAAGCGTACGTACGCTCAGCGACCAACATTGCTGTACTCTTAGCTACATGAAACTTTCATACTTTGTCGCTTTCATGCAGCTTACGCCTCGTGTGCAGCTCTCCATTCAAGTACATGTGTTCGACATGCAGCGTCTATGACGCGTAGCCTCGTGTGCACCTTGCCTTAGAGGATATTGATGACATTTTGTGATCGGTCGCACCGCTTTTGAAAGCTTAGTAACATTTGTTCGGATTTTTACAGTATTTGTTTTTAATACTTCCGCTGTTACTATTATATCAATATGATCATATGTATTTAATTAGCGAGCTTTGCTCATATTGCTTTATACAATGGTTTTTGTAATTGATATTAGATAAAAATTGTAAGTTTACAAACGGCGATGGTTACTAGGACATGTTTCTGAATTTCACTTCTTCATCAGCTAGCTTTTCGGGAGCTGAGCGTTGAACTCGAATTTTCTACTTCAGTACATTTCTACTCTGAAAAAAAAATTTTATTTTATAAAATTTTTTTCCTTCCCCTTTATTTTTAAATTTTCTTTAATTAGTACTTTCGGGAGCGCGGTTTCAATAAATAAATAAATAAATAAAAAAATGTCAATATCATGTCTTCATCACGAAGTAGTTGTGTCAATGACCCAAATGTGTTTTGCTACATTTGTGGGGAATACACAGTCCAAAATTCAGGAAAAGTATAACATATTTTATAAAAGGTGCTTATTTTTTGTACTTTAAATTGCAAGTTGTAGACAAAAACAAGCCGTGGATACCTCGAATAGTTTGCAAAATGTGCTGTGAACACTTGAGACAGTGGGTCAATGGTAAAAGAAGCCATATGAGATTCGGCGTGCCTATGCAATGGAGAGAACAAACAATCTCTTCGATGACTGTTACTTCTGCTGTGTCGATTTGCGTGGTGTTAATGTTAAAAAATATATATCCAACGTTCAATCCGCTAAGAGACTTTACCACATTCAGAGGAAGCACTTGTTCCAACATTTTATTCTACCCGTGAATAATCGCATAGTGAAGTGTCTCGCGATAGTGGTATCGAAGAAATAGCGTCTACTGAGCCACAACTTTTACCCAAGCAGAATTAAACGATCTAATAAGTGATCTTGAATTATCTAATACTGTTTTCACACAGAAACTTAATGATCTCATTTCACCTTCTAATGAAATCGTAAATTTTTTGCTTTCACACAGAAGTAACTGCTCGATTAGTATGAAGGTTGAAACTTCAAGCGAATAAAATGACAATGCTATATGACAGACAATCATGGCGGAACGATACAAGGTGGCAGCATGGTGACATACCTACAAACATAAAAAAAATTCTATTTACTTGTAACTTCGATGGACAAATATCATAATCGTACTGCGCCGGTAGTTGATGTATCAAATCAAATAAAAAAGGTTATAATCAGCTGTTCGATGCAGCCACCTGTATCTTTCCACCATGCAGACATGACATTTACTTTTACAAATGACATTTTTAAGCACTGAAACACACCAAAAACTAAGAAGCGGAACGCTGCCAACAGAGTTCCATTGTGCTTTTGACTTCATTAGGCATTTGATTAGCTACTACATGAAATAATTATAGATTCGAATTTTGTAGGGAAGATTGAGCTCAATAAGCGTCTTAATGTAGAAAACTGCCTTTATTATCAATAAGCCGTCTGTGTGAAACCAGTATTAGGCATCTGCAGAAGTGTTGGCTTCTAGATAAAGAAAAAAACTTGTTGGCTACAGGTACGAAAGTGACTGTCTACCGTACAAGAGAGCAAGGCTTGCTGCCATTTTTTAATTCGGAAATTGGTATAGTTTTTGTTCAGATGTGCAAGGCCTCCTTCTCAAAATGGGTATTACAGAATACCACCCAAATGAATGGTGTCTCTTCATAGACAGCTCTAAACGAAGCCTTAAGTGTGTTCTTTTACACAATGTTTTAGACAAAATCAGGTATAACGAGCCTAATTGGAGTATTGTGTAGATCTAAAGATGGTTAACTTTTTGTTAGGACAACAAACGTGGATACACCAATTACCTATGTTTTTCTTTCCTGTGGGATAGTCGTGCCAAGCCCAAACACTGGACATGGACTGGCCTGTACGTGAGATGTTGGAAATGGAAAGCAGAATGTGATAAACCCACCTTTAGTTACAAGAGATCAATTATTTTGCCACCCTTACACATTAAACTGGGTCTAATGAAACAATTTGTGAAGGCGTTAGATAAAATGGACAATGTTTTCTTTACATAACGAGAAAATTTCCTAGGCTAAGCATAGAAAAATAAGAGAGGTTATTTTTGATGGCCCACAGATAAAAATGTTGATAAAAGATACTGATTTTTCAAATTCTCTGACCATATTGGAACTGCTTGCGTGGAATTCGTTTCCTGAAGTTGCTAGGAAATTTCTGGGAAATCACAAGTCAAGTAAAACTACTCTGATATTCATAACAACATGCTAGAGAATACAAAAACTTAGGATGTACCATGTCCATCACAGTCCATTATCTCCACAGCCACCTTGACCAGTTTCCGGATAATCTTGGTTCCTATAGAGAAGAACACGGCGAACGGTTTCACCAGGACCTAAAAACTATGGGAGAGAAGTACCAAGGCCGATGAGAGTATGGCTGAGGAATGCAACGTTGCGGTGTATGTAAGCTTTGGTCCACCGTAAAATCCCTATCGAATCCGTCTAAGCACAATGACAAAATTTCCATCGCCTTTGGCGATAAAGTACTGTCGAAGGCGAAAAAAATGCGCGAGCGCTTTTTTGCCGACAATATATAATGCATTCTACGGCCGAACAAAGTTAGACGGAGGGCCAACAGACACTCACATAACATAAATTTAGCGCGTCGCTTCTCCAATTACCATCAAGCACCGCCGAGAGATGTTGAGGATGCTATCGGTCATGCTAAATCATCCAAAGCAGTGAGCCCAGACGGCATAGCCATGTCGATGCTTAAAATCCTAGGGAAAGAGGGTTTCAATATTTGTACATGTCTTCACCTGTCTCTTTCCACCGTTGTCATTCCCGAAAAATGGAAAATGGCCAAGGTGGTTCCCGCTACTAAAGCCCTGAGAGAAACCAGCTAACATAGGGGAGTCATATCGCCCGATATCTTCTCCTATCGCCAGTAGCCAAGACGCTTGAAGCCATTTTGCTCCCCTACTTCAAAGCAAATTTGCAGCTAGCCTGTCATCAGCATGGCTTTAGAAAACTTCATAGCACCACCACCGCGCTAAATGCCATTAGCACCCAGATAAGTTGCGGTTTAAAACAAAACCTCTACCATAGAACAGTACTCGTTCCGCTAGACCTATCAACAGCTTTTGATACGGTCCAACCATTGCACGTTACTGCAAGAACTGGAAGGGGTCTACCATGTCTTAAAAGGTGGACCGCAAATTATCTGGGTGGTCGGCAGGCATCGGTGCAATTAGGAACGAAACATCAAAACCAAGAAGAATTAAACAAGGGTGCCACAGGGTGGTGTCCTCTCCCCACATTTGTTTAACTTCTACATATTAAAGCTACCTCGCCACCAGAAGGAGTTACTGTCGTTTCCTACGCAGATGACTGCATAATAATGACCACAGGCCCAGGCCCACAGATCGATGAGCTTTGCAACAGAATAAACGGCTACATCCCTGATCTCTCTAGTTTTTTTCGTCTCGCGAAACTTGGCATTATCACCGACTAAATCCTCCCCGACCTTATTTACAACATGGACGCCCGAAATGTCGACCATATTGAACATCCACGTCGATGACACTACGCTACCGACTGTCCTACACCCCAAAATCTTGAGTGTGACATTTGATCACGATCTACATTTTGGTGAGCATGCAGCCGCAATTGTACCGAAAATCCAGAGCCGTAATAAAATCCTCAAATCTCTTGCTGGCAGTACTTGAGGAAATGATAAAGAAACGCTCATCACCACTTACAAAACAATTGGCCAGCCGATTGCATGCTACGCGGTCCCCTATATGGTGTCGCCAAGCCTAAAAACTACACACTGGAAGAAGCTACGGCCTGCCAAAATCCTGCTCTCAGAATCGCCACGGGCTGTCTTCTTATGTCCCCAGAACACCATCTACATAATGAGGCGAGAATATTCCCCATCAGGAAGAGAATGCGATGCTAAACCAAACAGTTCCTGTTGAATACCCAGAAAACAGGGCATCCCAACAGGTATCTGATTGATGAGCCAACACCGCCCAGGGGCTTAAGGGAGTAAGCATTATGAGGAAATACGACACCTGAGAACTCAGCCCTATGAAGCCAGAAAACACAAGCAGGTCCTCAGTGAACTCCACAAACAGGCGTCGACATTTATGCCAGGAATTGCCCGTGAATCCAGTACTCAAAGAACAATACCCAAAACTTGCGGAAGAGAAACGCACACTCCACAGGGAAACGCGAGTCACTCTAGCTCAACTCTCACCTATCCAGATTCAACCCCGACATACAAATGTATGCCCTGCTTGCAATGTGTTGGGGACACATGACACCAACCATCTCTTTAATTGTAATGTGGGACCAACGCCTATATACAACCCTCTCATTACCACCACCACTGTTGAAACAGCAAGTTTCCTTGGGACTCCCGTTAGGCAAGATGCACACGAGGCATAGCTTCATAAACGTGTATAAGATATGACATGTAGCTACGATTTCTCTACGCCTCAAGATCTGCACACGAAGCTACTTTCGAACGTCGCTACACAAAGCAAACAATTATTGAAAAAATAAAAATTTTATTTGCCAGGTATATCGTCCCCGAAACCAAAGGAAAATAGGTATTAAACATTGTTTTTTTTTACACCACCGCGGACTAGAGAAAAAGATGATTTCTAGTTTCCAACACTTTTTAGCCTTTTTAAACGCTTCAACAATGTCTGAACCAAGCTGTTGTGGTGTTGAATATGCTTTTTCGCTTTGGTAATATACCTTCACGCACTTTTATTAACTAAAGTAACATTTTCTGACTAATTACACAAATTTGCATACAAAAAATTTAAGCAAACAGCTTCTTCTTCCTTTTTTTCAGCGTACGTACACTCAGCGGCCAACATTGCTGTACTCTTAGCTACATGAAACTTTCATGCTTTGTCGCTTTCATGCAGCTTACGCCTCGTGTGCAGCTCTCCATTCAAGTCCAAGCGTACAGATTTCGTCTGCAGCGTCTATGACGCGTAGCCTCGTGTGTACCTTGCCTTAGAGGATATGATGACATTTTGTGATCGGTCGCACCCTATTGGATGGGGCGAAGCATTGCTACAACAACAGCATGCCGCCAGCGGTGATATAATTTTTTTTGATCTGGCAAGAAAGCAAAACAAATGAGTGGGAATGCATACAATATATGAAGGGACAATAATGCAAAAATGATATCTCCCTTCCCTCTCTGACATTCAGCCGGAACCATGGCGGAACTATGCAAGGTGGTAGTATGGTGACATACCTACAAACATAAATAAAAGTTCCATGTACTTTGTATTTGTAAATCGATGGACTAATGTCAAAATCGTAATGCGCCGGAAGTTGATGTATGAAATCATATTAAAAAAGAATAAATCAGCTGTCACCGTGCTACCACCTGTATATGTACATAGTTCCGCCATGGCCAGAACAAACTTTTTTTGTTATAGAGGACAAAGATGACCTGATACGAAACAATTATTTACGCTCTCATTTTTTTCACTCTCACGAGGGATTATCTCAAATTTGTGCTGGCAACAATCACAGATAAATCCCTCGCACCAGCTGAAGCGGGTGCCAGAACAAAAAATGTGCCAGCTAAAACGAAAAAGGGGCCAAAAATTTCGTTTAGTTTGACCTACAACTGTAGAAATGCGATCAAACATTTTGGGAAAAAGATAAAAATACTTGTTTTAGTGTAAATATTATTAGTTCGAAGGCGGAGGGTAAATATTACACAGGTCAACAAAATAAGTGTTTTGGTTTGGTGCAGCTCCACTTGTAACCAAATTTGGTAGTATTCGGCACCCTGATAAAAACTGTATACTTACTTTTTTAATGCTACGTACCAGGGGCGTAGCCAGAAAATTGCCTGGGGGGGCTTAAAAAATAAAATAAATAAATAAAAAATAATATTGTATTTAGCTTTAACATTAAAGTACGTGTATTTAGAATATGATATGAAAAAGGTTACATTAAAAACTCAAGCGCATGCGGCGGCTTTCTTTGTCATTTCATCTAAAACTTCATCAACGGTAACAATTTGATCACGGTGGATGCTTAGTGATGCACAGCCATTCAATCGATAGTTTTTAATCAGCCTAAAAGTTGAAAAAGATCTCTTGTTCGTTGCCGTTGTTACTGGAAGCGTACACAAGATTTTCAACAACATGTGAACATGAATCGCATTCCTGTAATATTAATCATAGATAAATTGATACCGAAGTACCTCCTTCAGGAATAAGTAGAATTCATGCTTTTGAGCTTATGCATGAGATCTAACGTATACGTATATAAAATTCAAAAGAAAGAAACTGATCGAAAAGAAAAAAATTTAATTTAAACAAGTCATATCTACACGGAAAAAACATCTCTGGGATAGCCCCGTTTAAAATGTGAAAAACACATTATTTTTCATTTATCAAATAATTGAATTTACATTTTTGAAATGTGGTTTTGACATGCAAAAAAGGCAAATGAGGAAACGCCTGTGGTGCGTTCACTTAACGCGCCAGTTTTTCAGAAAAATAAGAACAAAGATTTTATTAAGCGGATGCTTTTAAACTTTAACTTTATTCGTTGCCTCTGATAAAACTAAACATTTTACACAGTTATTTCAGTATTTATACCTTTAAGGTATGAACTGATTCTGCCGTTAGATCGCACATAAAAATATTCATATATGCGAGTATGTAACAAAGCATATCATGTATTTGTATGATATATGCTAAGTAGGAAAGTGAAATTAAAACAAAGAATAAGGAAAATGGGCAATTAGCAACAATATAGCTCATGTTAGGTTCACACCGAATTAATCGAAACTGTCGGTGACATCCCCTCGCCTGTAAACGAACTAGTCTCAGTATGGTTACTTCGTATATCGCCGACATCTAGTACTGCAATTTTGACTACGGGTCGATGAAGTATACCAACTGATGTTTTGACTTTCACGCTTCGAACTTGGCCATCCTTAGCTGATGCAACGTCTATTACTCCACCTTTCGGCCAACAATTTCGGGGAGATTTTGATCTACTATTATAACGTATCGCCCACACGTACCGGAGCTGTTTCGCGAACTATTTACTGCGTCGCGATATGATAGAATATATTCTTTAATCCATCTGTTCCAAAAACTGTCAGCAAAGTTTTGAACTGACGGCAACGTTCACAAAGGCTGGAGCTGTCGTTGCAAATAGGTTTGTAGCCACTCGACGATCAATAAGTAGATGGTTGGGAGTAAGCGGCCTCGTCATCGTGACTCTCGAGCGATACAAGGTGAGTGGTCTGGAATTCATAACAAACTCCACTTCACATAATGCATTACGTAGACTCTCGTCGTTGAAACTCGTAGATGGAAGAATATGATACAGTACGTATTTGACAGATCTCACAAGTCTTTCCCACACCCCACCCATATGGGGTGCACCTGGAGGGTTGAATGTCCACTTTATCGTGTCAAAGGATATCGTAAGATCCGGGAAGTTGATATCCTTGAGCTTAGCGCATATAACCTCTCGTCGCCTTGAAGTTAGTTCCATTGTCTGTGAATATCTCTATCGGATAGCCCGTCGTGAAATAAAGTTGCGTATCGCTATTATGCATTAGCTTGTGTCCAAGTTGTATGCTATTTCGATGTGTATGGCACGGATTGTTAAGCACGTGAAAAATTACACCCCATCTTTTTTCGCGCCTTCTTCCTACGACCACTGCAG
>JARSSU010030064.1:0-16790 GCA_029619165.1 Eurosta solidaginis | reverse complement strand
GTATAATTAACTTCAAAAAATTACAAATTTCGGAAGATCCAGGAAGTTGAAAGAGTACGGACACAATTGTAAATATGAACTTTTCAAGTTTAATAAATGCACTAATTAGATTTTCTTACAAAAGATTTTTTTCATAAATAGTCCACACATATCTTTAGTGTAAGTGGCATCACCGACATTCGTGTTCACTTGCCGTATCGCATGAATTTTAACAGCTCCGGCTCACGCTCAACTCTCACGGGAATGCTCTGGATCTTGAGAGACTAAATAAGCAAGATTGTCGTGATATTTCGCACATCGTGAAATGCTGATAGGCAGATGTCGCCGCTGTGTTTCATTTAACTCATACGGCGAAACGCAAGCAGCGACAACTATTTTTGAGAAAAGTAGGTTTGATTAAGGGCGCAGCGTTGCCAAACTAAAAGACAAGTATTCAACAATCTACTCTGGCTCACAATGAACCAGACTTCTATCATGGATTTATCTGGACTCAAACCGTTGTTGTTGCATTACAAAATTGAATCAGACTTCTATCTGGATTTATCTGGTTTCAAACCGTTGTTGTTGCATTTACATGCAAAATTATTTTATTGGCTTTGCCACCGGATGATGGCTACTGTGAATTCTACGTACATATGTATGTATGAAATTACAATGTTCGCGAACGAGAAGAGAGAAAGAACTAAAAGAACAAATAGACCGAAATCGAAGCTCTAGTTCGCTTGTTCAGTTGAGAGACCCGTCAATTGAACAAGTCAGAGCGAAACGACCAACTCCTATATCCATGATAACAGGTAGGTTCTGAAATTCGAGTGAACAGTGATATGAAAAAGGAACCTAAAACGAGGGAATTAAAATTGGTGTTCTGCAAACCGAGTTTTTCATTCATTTTCTTGCTCGTTTAATTCACCCTTAAAATGAACTTAGCATTGACAGTTGTCAATTGATAAAGAAAAAATATACATTTAGGGAAAAAATAAAAATTAAAATAAAAAATGAGTGCTATAACAACGCTTTCGTTATTATTTTGGAAAATGAGAGAAATTGGAGAGAATCTCTTCATAGAAAGATACTCCGTGACCACTAATCCATTAGAAGTGCCGGAATCTGCGTAAGTTTGTGGCTGCGGTGTATTCCGCTTTTTAACATAGTGATCTCATTATAGTTTCGTGTCCCTGGCTTCCAAAAAGCATGTGGGTAAGCTCAGGCTCTACTCGCTATGGGCGAAGCATGGTACAAAGGTGTTAAAAGAAGTGCTGCGTTTTTGGAAAAATACTTGTTTCCCCGGTGGATTAAGTTGCGAATGACAGAAAGCGAACTGACTCATGAGCAACATTTTTCACAGCAACACTTTGGGATTCCTGGAGTAATTGGCTGCATAGACGGGACGCACATACAAAATAACTAAACCTAATAAAGATCACAGCATATTTTATAACCGTAAGGGTTATTTTAGCATGAATGCAATGATTGTGAGATATACAAATTAAAATCTAAAAATATAAAAATAATTTAATAAGAAATTATTACAGTGTTTATTTTCACCCGACAAAATATTCACAGTTTAGTTACACCCTATCGCAAAGGGTGGCGAAACAATTTTTCGTGTTCGAAAAGATTTCACCTTATCTGCCAACTCTTATTGTTCGGGCGACGAACAGCGGGGAAACCCAAATTTGTCGCTTATATTTATAGCGCGAACGAAAGGAAAACAAATGTAAATAATTTTTATACTCAGTTGAGCAGAGCTCACAGATGTATATTAAGTTGAAGGGGATAACGGTTGGTTGTACAGGTATAAAGGGCTCGAGATAGATATAGACTTCACAATATCAAAATCCTCGAGGAAACAAAGGAGGATCGATTGATTGAGCCATGTCCCGTCCGTCCGTCTCGTCCGTTAACACGATAACTTGATGTAAATTTTGAGGTATCTAGATGAAATTTGGTATGTAGGTTCCTGAGCACTCATCTCAGATCTGCTATTTAAATGAACGATATCGGACTATAACTACGCCCACTTTTTCGATATCGAAAATTTCGAAAAACCGAAAAAGTGCGATAATTCATTACACAAAGACAGATAAAGCGACGAAACTTGGTAGGTGAGTTGAACTTATGACGCAGAATAGAAAATTAGTAAATTTTGGACAATGGGCGTGGCACCGCCCACTTTTAAAAGAAGGTAATTTAAAATTTTTGCAAGCTGTAATTTGGCAGTCGTTGAAGATATCATGATGAAATTTGGCAGGAACGTTACTCCTATTACTATATGTACGCTTAATAAAAATTAGCAAAATCGGAGAAGGACCACGCCCACTTTTAAAAAAAAATTTGTTTTTAAAGTAAAATTTTAACAAAAAATTTAATATCTTTACAGTATATAAGTAAATTATGTCAACATTCAACTCCAGTAATGATATGGTGCAACAAAATACAAAAATAAAAGAAAATTTCAAAATGGGCGTGGCTCCGCCCTTTTCATTTAATTTTGTCTAGGATACTTTTAACGCCATAAGTCGAACAAAATTAACCAATCCTTTTGAAATTGGTAGGGGCATAGATTTTATGACGCTAACTGTTTTCTGTGAAAATGGCGAAATCGGTGAAGCCACGCCCAGTTTTTATACACAGTCGTCCGTCTGTCCTTCCGCATGGCCGTTAACACGATAACTTGAGCAAAAATCGACATATCTTTACTGAACTTAGTTCACGTACTTATCTGAACTCACTTATCTTGGTATGAAAAAATGAACGAAATCCGACTATGACCACGCCCACTTTTTCGATATCGAAAATTACGAAAATTGAAAAAATGCACATAATTCTATACCAAATACGAAAAAAGGGATGAAACATGGTAGTAATTGGATTGTTTTATTGACGCGAAATATAACTTAGAAAAACTTTATAAAATGGTTGTGACACCTACCATATAAGTAGAAGAAAATGAAAAAGTTCTGCAGGGCGAAATAAAAAACCCTTAAAATCTTGGCAGGTATTACATATATAAATAAATAGCGGTATCCAACAGATGATGTTCTGGGTCACCCTGGTCCACATTTTGGTCGATATCTGGAAAACGCCTTACAACACAACCACTCCCTTTTTAAAACTCTCATTAATACCTTAATTTGATACCCATATCGTACAAACACATTCTAGAGTCACCCTGGTCCACCTTTATGGCGATATCTCGAAAAGGCGTCCACCTATAGAACTAAGGCCCACTCCCTTTTAAAATACTCATTTAACACTTTCATTTGATACCCATATTGCACAAACGAATTCTAGAGTCACCCTGGCCACCTTTATGGCGATATCTCGAAACGCGTCACCTAAAGAACTAAGGGCCTACTCCCTTTTAAAATACTCATTAACACCTTCTTTGATACCCATATTGTACAAACAGAATTCTAGAGTCACCCCTGTCCACCTTTATGGCGATATCTCGAAACGGCGTCCACCTATGGAAACTAAGGATTACTCCCTTTTAAAATACTCATTAACACCTTTCTTTGATACCCATATTGTACAAACATTCTAGAGTCACCCCTGGTCCACCTTTATGGCGATATCTCGAAAATGCGACACCTATACAACTACCACCACTCCTTTAAACCCTCATTAATACCTTTAATTTGATACCCATATCGTACAAACACATTCTAGAGCACCCTGTCCACCTTTATGGCGATATTCGAAACGGGTCCACTATAGACTAAGGCCCACTCCCTTTTAAAATACTCATTAACACCTTTCGTTTGATACCCATATTGCTACAAAGCAAATTCTAGGGTCACCCCTGGTCCCACTTTATGGGGGATATCTCGAAACGGCGTCCACCTATGGAACTAAGGATTACTCCCTTTTAAAATACTCATTAACACCTTTCATTTGATACCATTTCGTACAAACAAATTCTAGAGTCACCCCTGGTCCACCTTTATGCGATATCTCGAAACGCGTCCACCTATAGAACTAGATTACTCCCTCTGAAAATACTCATTAACAGCATTTCATTGATACCCATATCGTACAAACGAATTCTAGAGTCACCCCTGGTCCACCTTTATGGCGATATCTCGAAAGGCGATCCACCTATACAACTACCACCACTCCCTTTAAAAACCCTCATTAATACCTTTAATTTGATACCCATATCGTACAAACACATTCTAGAGTCACACCGGTCCGGACCTTTATGGCGATACCCTATCGAAACGGCAGTCCACCTATAGAATCTAAGCCCACTCCCTCATCAAATACTCTTTAAGGACTTTCATTGATACAGCTATGTCTCATCACAACACATCAGGGTTCCCTCGGTCATTTTCCTACCATATGGTTATTTTCTTAGTCTGTTGATCACCCATAGCTCTCATATTTCTGAGTATGTAATTCCAAATTCTTGCTTCAATGGTGACAAGGAGTTGGTAAGAATATTAGCAAATATTAGAATGGCGGCTTGTTTAGCCTGTAATATTGGCGAAAGCTAATGAAAAAAAAATTAACTTGTTATTCAAAAGTGCTGACAATAGTAATTCTTAGCTTACAGTGAATCATTCAGCATTATTTTATAAATTTTTTATTTCTATTTTTGTTGTATTTTAAGGAAATATATGCTTGGTTACAAAATTTACACAATTGTAAGTATTATTTGTTCACTGCCAATTCACAATAGAGCATCAGCTGTTTCGAAGTGAACTTTTGTTCGTCCGAAATTGCCGATAGGCGGAAGTTCACCCGAACAAAGAAGTGAAGGCGAACACTTTCCGCGTTAACTTCGCGAGTTTTCCTTATTCTGACAATTCTGACAAGTTCGGCATGCATATTTTAGAGGGTTGTGTATCATACAGAATTGCCTTTGAGTTCTACTGCGATCGGCGTCATTTTACTATTCGTTTAGAAATGTATAACTACATAAGCCGCTACTAGAATTGTTTTTAGCCAAAAAGATTAACGTAACTTTGTGTTCCCAAAAGAATATAGAATAAAATTTCAGACAAATTTTTTAGGGAATTGAATTTTGTACATTGAGGGACTAGTTTGCGTTCAAACAAACGGACAGACGGGCATGGCTAAATCAACTCAGCTTGTCCCCTGATTATTTTGATTGATAGTTTTGGTGGGTCTAACGGAAAATATACATAAAAAATGATTTGAGCCTTGAAAATGAAAAAATCGATTTCGAGCAAAACAATCCAAAAACCAAAAAAAAAAATTTTTTTTTAAACTGTTAATGCCAACGTTTTTATCGCATAATTTTAAGTGGTATAGGAACTATGAGACAAATTCGTTTTCATCGACAACACTTTTCAGTTTTGAGAAACCCTAAAATATGCGAAAAAATAAACAATTTTCTCAAACCAAAAAATATTTTTTTTTCAAAAAACTGTTATCGCCCAGTTTTTCAGGGTATACATGAAAATTTTAACATCAATAAAAAAACCTTAAAAGTTAAAGAATAAAAGTCAAAAAAACTCAAATTTTGCAGGTTCAAAATTTATTTTTTTTGGGTATGCTTAGTGAACTTTTTTTCCTGATCCAAACCTATCGAAAAATAGATGACGCGATATGGGTTAACTTTCGTCCATGCAAATCAACCCAGCTTAATATGTATATCTCAGTCAAACAACAACATCATTGTAATGACTATTATTGTGGATTTCGTATTGAAACCAACAAAAACATTCAATATTGTTCTATAGGCCAATACCTCTTAAACTTGTTTGTTACTTATATTCTCGAGCATATTTTACAATGTACGCGTGTTGGGTAGGTGGCTAATAAATTAATAAATAAAAAATTGATTGACCTATTTGCTCTGAGAAGGAAAAAAGAATGACGTAATTGAAGGGCTCGGCGGCATAAACAGGTCGCACATGTTTGGAATATTGAATTACAATGACATTCCGTTTCATGTAAATTTTTTGTGTACATGAAGATACATAAAAAAACATACATATTTACATACATATGTAAATGCAAGTCTATGTCACCATGTATAGTTCGATAGCTCATATCCAAATTGTATAGCTAATGTTTATTTGATTTGTTTATCATTGTAATGTACTTACATCAGTGGTAGTCGTAATAACATTTATGTATGTTACGCACTCTGCAAAAATTAAAATCAAACACATAAATCAATAGAGAGCTAACTCAAAAATCTGAATTTCGAAGCTATGAGTATCTCCGGACTTCCCAATTCAACACTTACCAACTGTATGCACGGGTTTTTCAATACCGCCACTAATCAACGAGACAATATTTTGTAAAATTTGAAATTGCATTGCGCATATGGGAGAGCGGTATCAAATTTTCGCGTTTTCTGACATTGCGATTTTTTGAGTTGATCGTTGTTTTGATCTATGTAGGTGTGCGATATGTTATATGTTTCGGCCAGTAATTGTTTTCTTCCAATAGCTGATGTGTTTTGAACAAAGTTCACATCAAGATACTTTATACATGAAAATGCAAGCACAACAACAAGGGAAACGTATATAGCAGACCGCTATTTTTACGGGTAAATTTATTAGTTATTTTTTACATTGTTTTATAAATTTCATACACATATTGGTTTCATTTAGTTATCAAATTAACAATATAGTACATCCATTTTTTGACATCATTTTTTATCTCTGCAAATATGCATTTCTGTTAAAAAGCAGTCTGATTTATGAAATTTTATTAAATGTTTTACGATTACATGAAAATAGCAATGTATGCTCGATGGAAAAACCCCGAATCACACTTTATGGAAAATTCGTACTTACCATTTTCGAGTTCCTCCTCCCTCGGTCTTTTAGTTTGCTGGTTATCTGTCACTCGAACTACCAATTGTCGATAATGAACACAGAGTTAATAGTTCCCGATGCCTGACGAATCGGTGATCTGAATCGAAACTAACATTCTAGGTTAATACAGTAGAATTGCGAAAAAGTAACCAAAAAACACAAGATATACACAAGTTAACACGCAAGTAAGAACTCACAAAGTTTAAATGCCATGACTAACTACATTTGCGCCACGCGACACGACAATATTTTTCACTACAGGAATTCGGGTGAATACCCGCACTTGTTTTATATGCCACCAAAACGGTTAAGATTTAAAAAAATTGATGAGCTCAGGAAAGTTAACCAATCACATAGTTAGCATGGCGGCAACGATACAGGTGGCTAGCATGGTGACATACCGACAAACATAAATAAAATTCCATGTGTACTTGTTTTTGTACGTTCGATATGGACAAATGTCAAAATCGTACTGCGGCCGGAAGTTGATGTATCAAATTAAATAGAAAAGAGTTTATAGATCAGCTGTCCCATGCTGCCACCTTGTACCGTCCGCTGTGCTATGAAGTTAGCTTTTTATAGCGGGGCGTGGACGCTCATGCTCGGTCAACTAGCAGAGCGATTAACAGTGTACGACTTTAAAGTTTGTTTAGTGTAGATTTTTCAGAAAGAGTGGAAGAATTTATGACCAAAGTCGATATCATATGATTATATTGCAAAAATATATACATAGTTAGGTGAACGATGGCGAAAACCCTTTAAAATGTACTAAAACCTAAAGGAAAAGAGATAAAAAAGAGATGATGGTGATCAAAGCATCGCTGGTGCTATTTGAGTTTTCAAAACTATTCTTCTACAAAAATTGTGGAAAGCAAAGGTTTCTTCAAAACCTTCCTATCATACCGACCATTTTTTCGAGCTTGCGTGGGAAGTGGTAGAACTTCAAATAACAAGAAAAATAGTGGAAGATCTACACTTTAGTGGTAGAAGTCCGAACACTGGCGTTACTTTCTCGCGATTCTGCGGTATTGAATATGTGCACTGCAGAGATGACAAATGCCCAGTAGAAATGGTGGAAAATGTGTACAGTGAAGTGAAGATTTGAATAAACTTTATTCATAAGTAAGGTTTGGATTCATATGTTATCAACGCGCAAATATTTCTGAGCATTGGATTCATTTGTATGAGCCAAGTAGATTTCAGTACAGGTGGTGTTATCCATCAGCTGATTGCTTCTTCTTGATATTTTTGCCATACAAAGCCTTGTACAACAAAATGTCAGTTAATCGAAATTCTATGAAACTTTTCTTTTGACTTAACATTCTTGGCATGAGCATACTTACTGTTGAGCGCTAATATTATTTGAAAATTGATACTCAATTAAAGCATGCATACAAAACTGCGTTATGAAAAGTACGATCAATATACATCATTATATTTATACAAATACTGGCATTAAATAGTGGCTTCTGGACTTCGTGAAAAAATGTTTGTTCCGAATAATTTTGGAAAAAAAAATATAGTCAAATCCGCTACTTATGGATGTATGTATTTTTATAATAAATAAATTTTTTTTTAAATCTATATCAATCTAGTACAAATCTATTTTTTAAAGCCTATTTATTATATCTCTTCAAAAAGTTTAGAAAATTGTGCAATTTTTTCATATTTTATTTAAAAACCGGGAGAATAGTTTTGTAAGCAATACGTTTCATTCTACAAAATGCACTTTAAAGAATAGTAAAAATAGGCCTGGAAATATAAAGATATGCGTCGTTTTTATCTTATGTTTATCTATATGTATTATCTGGAACGTATGTTTTTGTAAATCAATTCCTCCAAAACGTGTGTGTGTCCAAGGATCGCGGATAGTTTTGACAACAGGGATCGTTTGCTTTCTATCTTTCAGGGACGACCTCTTCCAAATAATTCCCTCCCTTCCTCACGCTCTCCGTACTTCTAACTCCTCCCTTTCTACTCTAATCCATGGTACTTGATGTGATCGAAATTCGGTACACATGTACACTTCTCGACTAGCTAGCTATTTGAGATGTTTTATATCCGGAAAGTGGACCAGAGGCCCGAGGCTATTGTAATGAATAGTATTTATGAAGCAATTTGCTTGGAATTTGTGCAGAAGCTCATTTTCGACAAGCTAATTTTTGAAAACTTTCTTTCGACATGAGACCGGCAGCCAACCTATTTAAAAAATTTTATTGATGGTGCAGCCTTTCGGAAGAGGAAAATAAGAGATAGTAGTGGTAATTGGAGGGGGAGTAGAGAAGGGAGGGTGAGATAGAAGAAGAAAGTGATAGTAGGAAATTGAGATAAAAATGAAGAAAGTGTGGAAGATAGAAAGCCAGGAAGCGAGTGAAAGGTTGGTTTGAATTGGCTGGCCAATAAAGACCTCACAAGCCCAAATGTGTCCATAGTGAAATTTCGAAATCAAATGCAAAAAAAATTACGTTTTTGTGATGTTTTCTCAGGAAAAGTACTAAAATTAAAAAAAATGTATATAAATGTTTGAAAAATTTCTATTCGATGGCCATTTTGGCCATTTTAATAACTTTTAACTTTAGTCCTATTTTAGTTCTGGTCCTGAGCACTTTTTGTTTGTGCCTGATATGGCAACTGTGACATAAAATAACATCTGTAAATGAGTCGTTTATTTTGATAGTGGTTAAGTACATTTTTTTTATATTGAGATATTTCATGGTTTTTTTTGATTTGTTTCAAAAATTTTAAGTGGTATTATATGGCTTGTGACCTTAAACATGTAGAATATATAACGTAATGTGTTTTGTAAGCTTTACTTACAAAAATAAGCTGTGTTTCAGAACCTAAAATGGACTTAAACCACTTTCAAAATTAATAAAATGACTTTTTTGTTTGTGAAAAGGAATAAGTCCCTATTTTTAAGAAATTAAATAATAGAAATTGTAAATATTTTATCTTTGATGTGGATGAATGTAATAGCTTTAAAATAAATAGGAAGTTTTCAAGTTAGTTGCAGATTTATATTTATATACCATATAAAAAAATGGTTTTAAAAATAAATATGTAATTCATTTATAAAAAAATTTTATTACATTCATTTATTTATTAGGTTAATATTGAAGATTTTGCCATATTATTTCTCCTCATTTAGATTATGTGTGAGGTTGTTAAAATATCATGGTGAATAGGTTTTATATACCTTAGTAACTAGAGTGAAATGGGACGTATATTTTTGTATAATGGTGTTAATTTTATTTGTTGAAGTTTCTTGGTATTCCCCGACAAGTAATAAATCAAGTATTTTGAACTCTTTATCCACTTCATAGATTCTTTATAAGCATTTTATAGGGTGATTTTTTATAAATCGCATCCAACATATCCTTAGCCAATTTACAGGCTCGCCACTAGAGTTTTTTATCTTTTATGAATTGCTTCTTCCAGATAATATTTACATAATAATAATTTTGAATAAATATTAAATAATAAGTTTTATTTTAGTGAACTTAAACCAGTTCAAATAATGTGATTTTGTTAGCTAAGTAATTTTCAAGTCCCCAAATCATAGCGACTTTAATGATACTAGACTAAATTATAAAAAAAATTATATAGGAATGTGATTCTTGTTATCATCAAAAAATTGATTTTTTTTAAAAATGGACTTAAACCACTTTCAAAAATAAACGACTCAATGTATATGCATCTGCACTTAAAAGCTTCACACGCTTGCATACGGCTAGAACAACCTGACATACTAAATGCGTATGTGACTTACAAATAGTAAACAGTAGCACCACAACAATAAAACAAATATTAGACATTAAAGAGCCATTCAAATGTGTTACGATGCTATCAGCATAGAAAAACAATTTCATGAATTCCCATTAATTGGTACGTGATTGCATTTTGTACGATATTAGAAACGTTGAGTGTGGGCGCTCGTACGCCAAACACAACACATTGCATATGTCAAATTTGAATGCATTAATAATATAGTTTTATACCATATACGTATATGTACATATGTAGTGGAAATGTAGTGCAATCTCGCCCCATAAGCACAATTCTCATCTCAATGTTGGTCATTTACATTAATTCTGCAACGAATTGTCACAAGAATGGATAGACGTTGTACTCCACTGGGGGAAAATTGCGTATGTCGTTGTGTTAATGCTTAATTTACTTTTTGAATCCTTGGTGGTGGTCGGCTGCTGGTGTTACGCGCCACACTTTATGCTACTTACATATTTACGAATGGCATAAATCATCAATAACCATGCATGGCTGGCTATGGTGGATGAGTTGGTGTACGCAAGCTGTAACAATTATTTCATTTACGAATATTTTCTCTAATTAAAGAAAAAAATGTGTAGCGTTAAAATGAGAATTTCAACATCCCAAATGCTACATACATACACACATATGTATATATACATCATGAATGTTGATTGTATGTTTATAAAACTTTAGGTTGAAAATTGAATTTCAAATGTATACCATGACCACATTACAAACAGTAGCCATCAATAGCAACGAATTACAAATCAGAGAGGTACTAACAATACAATAAGCTTTTAATGATTGCCACAAACAATGCAACTTCAACAGCCAACATAAAAACTTCCCTCTAGTATAGTTCTTCGTATTCAAACTCTTCTCAAACCTTTGTAGTGAGCTTATTTAGCAACAAGCTGAAAGATATAACAAAATTCATTTGAAAAACCCCACAGAATATATGTATGTACATATGTCAACAATTCATATAAATTCAATATTTTTTCTTTAAATGGGCCACAAAAGTATATATCGTTAGCTTAATGTGAAAATGTGCTAGTCACTTTTTACGATTTACAGGAGACGAAAAAAATGAATATTTTGAAATAACCTTTTTTTTCAAAAGTGTGAATGGGGATACCCTAGTTGCAATACTTAATGATTGAAATATAAACACTAAAACTATATATTTCACAAAAACACTATTTATTTGTACAACCTAAATGCTAAAATCTCTTAATCGTTGTCAAGAGAGGTGTAATTTTTGACTCCAAACTCTCTTTTTCTAGTCACATTGACTTCATTGTTTCAAAATTTGCTGCAATGGTTGGGTTGAGTAGACGTAACACACAGTGACTTAAGGACCTATGACGTTGAAGGCACTTTATATATCCTTGGTCAGAAGTGGTCTTGAATATTGCTCAATAATATGGAATCCTTTCTATGATTTAACTCCTATAAATTGAGAAAGTTCAACAAATTTTTACAATAATTGCTTTACGTATGCTTCACACCAGACGGCCTCCCATCATATACCAGCAGGCACAAATTGCTTGGTCTCAGCTTCTGCATGACAGAAGAACTTTTATCTCACTCATGCTTGCCTAGAATGTAATAAACTTTAGCACGAATTGCTCTGGTTTATCTAATTTGTTCATGCCATATATTCCACTGCGTGATCTTCGGCATAATAGATTATTTATCGAAATAACTCCTAAAACGAATTATGCTATGAATGACCTCCTTGCAAAATCGTTGGATGATGTGGTTCAATGGAGTACTTACCATTGTACTCCATTGTAATGCAGCAAGGACCAACTCATATTTCTACACGAACATATGTAAGCCGACCATTACTCGTTTTTAACGATTGTAAACACTACACGATGTTTATTGGACTGTGGGTACTCCATGGACTACTCTGATGTAATGCGGAGCTGGAGTATATGCGTCCGTCTAGGACATCGCAATGTTATTGGACCATATTTATTTATATGATTGTGGTTAATTTTGGATGCAACCTGTAAACGATACCGATGTCCATAGCGATAGTCCTAGTTCTAGCCCTGCAAAATATCGCGAGTACTCATGCATTTTGTCCATACATGCATGCCATGTAGTAGTGTTATTATTTTTAATACTAGCTATATGAGTTAAGCTGAATTGTTTTCTATTTTTAACTAGTCTGTAAGAGCCCATGTAGTTATCGACATGTACAAGAATGAAGTAGATTATGGTCAGCAGCAAAGCATTTATCAAACACCATAAGGCATGTCTCATTGGGTGATCCACTTTCAGGGGCTGTGTTCGCAACACTCTCAAGGGGTTGCCAGGCGCAATAGGCAGCTTCTCCACCCAATTGTCAACCTCACCTAACCGTCACGAAACCTGTTTAATTACACAAGCCGCGGGCCCCACTGGCCCGACACCCCCCCCCACACCGTTCCCTCATCGCGCAAATCAGAGCGCGTCGGGGAGGGCACGGCGCCATGGCCCCCCACCTACACAAGCGATTTCACCTGTCGGGTCATATAATTAAATCGTTCCCGAGTGGTCGGGCAGTACCGATATCCGACCTTCTAATCACCGCTCGAGCACGCACACATAACTGTCACTAGACCAAGCGACACGGCAATCACCGCGCGTGCCAGCACTAACACGTCACACTACACAATCACACATAGGACCTTATTGAACTCTAGTCCTGATGAGCGCTAGTACGAATATAAAAAAATTCCCCCACAACAATTTTTGTTGTGATATAACAACAAAAATGTAATACATCCCAGCGCACGGGGAAAAAGGGTCAATAAATATGAACTATGGCAAGCATTTGCCAACAACAAGTCCAATTTTCACAGCCCATCTGCAACAGATGTCGCAGGGTTGTGAATAATCAATTTGGCTACGAACCAGATAGAAGTAGGATTAATGAAAAGACAAACAAAAAAACCGCTGTGATGCTGAATGGTTATAGCAGCGGCGCCTAACAGGCCGATGAAGGAATTAGCAGAGTTCCCCGAAATGGATCTTCTATACAACGAGCTTTGGCAGTTGTCTAAATTTTTTCTTTCTTCTATTCTAATTTAAAAATTTTTTCAATTAAGAAAAAATTCTCATATACAACAATAAGATTAATAAAAAACTTTATGGCCTATTCCTGTCTAAAAATAGTGTCGCCGTGTTGCCTCTTCTCAGCTTTCTGTAAATTGTTATTTTTTTTTCGCTCAAAATATACTCCCACTGAATAAGAAAAGGTTTGCAGATGTCAGGTAACCTAGTTCCTAATTTAAGAGTGCAACATTAGGGTAACATTTTTCTAGAAAAGAAAGTAACCATGTAACATTGCTGGTCCTTGTCGCATTGTTGCCTCTTCTCCTTATGTATGTTTTCTTTCCTTAGCCTGTAGGTGTCCCTCGTCAAAGCCCGCCTGACATTTTTACAGTTTCAATTTTATTATCGGCCCTCGTCAATTCAACCTAAGCACAGTACCATACACAAAAATTTTCAAAGGAATTTGGATGCATGAAATTTGAACACTATCAATTATATTCCATTTGAAGTTCTGCTTGCAAAATCTGCTAACACTATGTTGTTGGTTGTTTTTGTAGCAAGCTGGCTTTAAGCTTGTGCAGCGGTTTTCAGACTATGTATGTGCACTGTTGTTACTTTAGCACAGTTGCATTCATTGCAGCACACATAAAAACACACATTCATACTTGCATTCAAACGTGTATATCTGTGTGTGTAAAACTGCTTGTTCTAACAATCAATGCACATTCAGCAACACATCCGTCCACCAAAACCTTATGCGTGGCGACGAGAAAACCAAAAACTGCATATGCTGCGCACCGCAAGCACCTCGTCCTTCATGTTATTGTATGTATTTAGTTTTTGTTGACTGTGCTATGGCCTACATATGTGTATGTGCCTATGACTGGGTGTGTGGTTTACATCGCGCCACCCGTCTGAGCGGCCTATTCGCAAATGTTCTGCTTCAATTGTATTTGCGCGCATTCATGGTGGCGGTCGCAAAGCTGCGCGATTACATTCCACAATATGCAAGAAAAAAATGACAACAGCTTCATGACGTACATAGTTACATGTTACAAAGCCGTTACAATATGGTTAAGGTACTCAATGCGTGAATGTATGTTGTTTTGTCAATGCCATTGCATTGTGGCTCCACGCACGCCATTCTTCCGCAGATCGGAAAAGTCAACAACCAAGCATATGTACGACGACCTCGACATATAAACTCTTTACATTTTACCTTCTTACTGCCTTCTCCTTCTTGCGTGGAAATATCACAGCATGCACTTGAACTCGTAGCAACTGTTGCTGATGCTAAAGATTTTGCATTGGCTCTAAATAGTGACTTCATGCACTGTGTTTCGTGCGGCTTGAAAAGTGAGTGACTGGATGAAACTTAGTATTGGTTTTTAATATCTCGATGTCTGGATATAAGATGTTTGTGTTTGTGCCTGCAAAACACCCCAGAACAAATGGATGGAAGGGATGGGGATGAACTTGTCTTTTTGTGTAAAACACTACACTTTTCCAGTTTAAATTCAGATAAATTACAATTCAAGTTCAGAAATTACAATTCAAGTTCAAATTTCCAATTAAATTCAGAATTACAATCAAGTTCAGAGTTTCCAATCAAGTTCCGAAAATTACAATCAAGTTCAGAATTCCATTTCATTCAGAAATTTACAATTCATACTCAGAAAGTTAGAAGTCAAGTTCAAAATTCAATTAAGTTCCGAAATTACAATTCAAGTTCAGAAAATACATTTCAAGTTCGAAGAATTAAATTCAAGTTCAGAAAAATTACATTCATTTCATAAATTTCAAATAACATATGTGACTCGGCCCTATGAAAAGGTTGCTTATGACTCAAAAAAAAGAAAACTACTAGAAACTGAAGAAATGCATTGTTTATCTTTAACATCTGTTTCTCGCAATTTCTTTTTGAGTCATAAGCCACCTTTTCATAGCCGGGTCACATATGAGTATTGTATTACTTTTGAAATAACACCCTACTTATAATCTTCTGAATCTGAATTGTTTTCGACTGAATTGGAATGTCTGAACTTGAATTGTAAATTTCTGAATTTAAATTGGAATTCTGAACTTGAATTGTAATTTTCTGAACTTGAATTGCAATTTTCTGATCTTGAGTTGATAAACTGCTGAACGCGTAAACTGGAAAAGTGTAGTCTTGCTATGTTTTTAGTGATTTCAATTTCACTTTTAGGGGCTACGTTTTAGGATTTTTTCAATCTTCTTCTATACTCAATCATACCAAGCAGCTGGACGCATAAAATTTGCGCACACAAGCACACAATATCTAGAAAGTTACTACCGGCTATATATCTTTAAAAACAAATACGGGGTCCTGTACACCCATGGATACAGTTACGTTACAACTCTAAGAAACTTGACGAAAGATATTAGTACATAGTCTTACATCGCACCCTCTCCACTGCATCATCCAGAGAAAACAGATAATTTTAAATGGCAAAACTCTAAGTCTAATAATCATAGTCGTGCTTTTTAGTGCCATCCAATACTTCTATCATATATTTTTTTATTGTATTGATAAAATCAAACTTATTTCATGCTCGTACTATAAAACAAGTCTAATAAATTGAAGATATCGCAACAGTTTGGTAAGCATCAAAATGTTATATGTATTGAAAACAATAGACTTAAGCAAAGAACTCGTATTAAAAAATGATATAATTATTACAAAAATACAAACTTGGTCTCGAAGACAACAAATTAATAGAATAATTAATTAGGAACGACTTAATTAAAAGTGCTTATATAGACTGTGTTTTGAAATCAAGCGTTTTACTAAGTGCTGTCATGAAGTTTCCTCTAAAATGATCCACCTATTTGATCTTTTATATGCCTGTATAGGCATTACACAAAGTAAGTTTTTTATTTTTGGTTTTTTCATTCATACATCCAGTGATATTGCCACATAGCATTATATATGTATTTTTGTCTGATAATACATCTTCTACTATGTACCTCGAAACTGAGAAGACCTTCTTGGTTGTTTATAGTGTGGCGAATATTAGCATCACTATGTGTATAGTAAAATAATCACAACAAAAACATGAAGCAGCCACTTATGTACACATCAAAGCTAGCAACACTATGTATGTACAAAGCAACGAAGAGATTATCAACACACACAGGTGTAGTCAT
>JARSSU010030063.1:0-12148 GCA_029619165.1 Eurosta solidaginis | reverse complement strand
CGTGACAGCAAACGAAACGAAATGATGTCTAGGCTGGCGTATTGCCCTTAGGGGGAACCCCGTTCAAAACACATCACGAACCCAATCGTAGTCCTACACCTAGCACGATAGTGTAATTAATTAAACCCTTTAGGCATCTCCAAGTCATCTTACCAGTTAAGCCATCCTTCATAAAAATCAAGGCAACTCCATCCAAAACTTAGCAGCTAAGACAAAAAATATTGAACCTGAAAAACCGTTCTCAGGCGGGCTGAGCCTGGTACACTAGGAAAGTTGGTTGTAGTCCTCCTAAAAGACTCGATATTTTCGTGTCAAGATTCGAGAGGGGTAAGATTACTGAGGAGGATCTGACCAATCGTATATCTTCTTCATAAAAGGAAAACCCATGGAAAGTGCACAAATTTCGGGAATAATTTAATTTTTAGTTATGAAAGAAACGTGTGAGCTTGCCTTTAGAGATTCAGGATGTACCTATTGACCATTTGGACACTATCGTTGAGTAAAACGGATTTTTTGGGGGGCCCCTCTGGAGGCACTTGTGCGGGAATTTGAATTATAGCGGATAAGAGGGTTCCAACACCTTGGCAGAAGATCCCTGTTAATAAAACACTGAGTCAAAAACCTGAACGAAAAATCTTGCTTTAGATTTCTAATCTTTACCAAAAATGTTAGAGGCCGCCTTGTTAAAAGCACCAAGTACAAAACAGAACTGTTTTTAAAATCATTAAACTCAAGGCTACGATATAATTGCTTTAAACCGAAACCTGCGGCTGAAACACGGCGCTGTTTTTAACTCCAGAGATCCTCTGTAATGACTACCAGATATATTCGAAATGACCCGCTGAACAGGGTTCTGTGAGGTGGGGTTTCTGCTGCTTACACTCTTCAAATACCATTGAAGAGATTGCGTGAAAAGCCGGCCACCGTACAAAAATGAGTTCTGGTGCCATACGCACACCTAACTAAGCACAACAATTTAATTCCACACTTGTTTAGTTTGGCCATCGTTATATCCCCGCCACACTCTGTTGAACGGGTCCGTTTAATGACTCACACTTTTTCCTTGCTAATAATGTTAATCGATTTGATAAAACGCCATTCCGATTCCATTATTGTTCTGGTGACTTTCAATATGGCCACCCACATATCCACTGGGCATCTCTGACTTTAAATATCGCTACAGTTTCGTCAAAGTCTTCCTATACAATGAAGCATCTTAGACGGAATGGTCTAAGTCTGTGCCTTCACATAATCAACATCCAATCGAAAAATTCCGGAAGAGTGTTGATTTTAGGCCTTTGTGGATGGACTGAATCTTCAAAAAATATTCCATTAGTCGATGCTGAACCCGACTTATTGAACCTGAAGATTGCTTACCACACTTCCCTCAACAATAGTTTACGAAAAGTTGTAAAAAGTTATGGCTTGTAACAGGGCGGAAAAAAAAACGATACGGGAGACTCCAGTTAAATCGCTTCGGACCTTTTGCCGAAGGCCCCAAATTTTAAAAATAATTAAAATCCGTGATCTATCCTCGAATAGTGTGGCCAACATTTACTGCTGATGTGGAGGCAAAGCGTTTCTCACTTTACAATACCATTACTGTAGGATTCTCCGCTGCCATCTCTCTATTTGGTCTTTTGTTTCGTTGGAGCCCTTGCATAACATGTGACATGTAGCCTCAGCTTTTGAACAGTGTTTGCATTCCAAACTGCTTGGTCTTCGTGACATTGCATCACCATTTCCATGGGTACTACCTTTTCGATGCTCAATGGAAAAGTCATAGCTGTGTAGTCACTCGATCCAACGTGCCGATTGATCTTCTGGACTACGGAACTGCAGGAGCCATTTCAATGCTACGTGATCTGTCCTGACGCGGAATCGCTGCCCGTAGAGGTACTTGTGAAAATGTTTAATGCACTCTACCAATGCCAACAGCTCTCTTCTTGTAACGCAATAGTTCCTCTGTGATTTTCCAATTGATCGGTTGTAATAGGAAACTACCTTCTCCTGTCCATTGACCAGTTGTAACTAGTGATGGCTCGATATTTCGCTATTGGTGATTGCATCGCCGCTATTGACAAATCGCTAATAGCTATAGCTATTGCAATCCAAATATAACAGTGATTGGCTATTTTCCTTCATTCGATTCTTTTGAATGACAATCACCTCTGGCAGAATATCGCCAATAGCGATTATAGCGATTGGCGATTTTCCTTCAGCATGAAATTCTAATACTAATAGCAGCGATGCAATCATCGATAGTGAGATATTGTTCATCATTGCTCATCTGTGTGCTTTACTTTCCGAAACATCGAACGGAACAAAGCAAACTTGTGCAACAACTAGAACGACGACATTGGGAAGTCGGCTAGAAAAGCAGCCAAGTGGTTTGGGTAATTTTTACAGACAAGCGAAAGATCGAACTCAAAAATAATCAACGCAAAGATCAAAGAGACCGCAAGGCACAACTCATTCAAGAGCAATTATCGAAGTGCAGAGGTATATAGAAGAAACTGTAATTGGAGGAAAAGCTGATCCTTTTTTATGGTGGCAGAAAAACAATTACAAGTATCCCAATCTATCTCCTATAGCTCGCGAAAAGTTGGGGTGTTTAGGAACATCGGTTCCCTGTGAAAGACTTTTTTCTCAAGCCCGTCTTATTTTAAGCGAGAGAAGAATGCGCTTAGATGATGAAAAGGCTAAAATGCTTATCTTTTTAAACGCCAATCATAAAATATAAAATTCGTTATATTTTGATTTTATATTTAAGTATTTATAATAAAATAATTAATATTTGTCAAAATATTAAACAAGCGATATAAGTTAATTTTAAAACTTTAATTTCATGAAATGTATAAAAGAAATGGAATGACTGAATTTTTTTGTTTTTAATTACACTATGTGACGCCAAATAGACATGGGTCTTTAGACTTGGCCTAAGATTTATTGCCTGTGTTATTCATAAGTTCATACTTCTAGGCAGTAGCCGTTAACAGTTTTATAAAATTTGTGTTTTTGATGGTAAAATAAAAGAATTATAGAAACATATATCACTCGTCTTATTGTAAACAGATTAACTCAAAATTTAAGGTTTTTGGGAGAATGCAATTCAAGATTTGTCATATGGTTTGTATATGGTTGAATTCTCCGGCTAATTTCTAGGGCACTGCAGTGGGTGGCTAATTTTCTGCTAAAGAATATTTTTATAATAGTTTGAAGAATTTGCTATATTTTTCCTCTGTATTTTTCATTAAAAATTGATTCACTTTACTGTACAAATTTCATATTTCATATTTCATATTTCTTTATTCAGTCTATGATTACAAAAATCTTACAGACTATATTAAACATTATTAAACATAAGGTTTATTTACAGTAAACTTAATTTAAAATGGAAAATAACATATTTTTAAAACTTCGACGAGATATCGCAAAATCAATACAATAATTATTATTGATTGAGTTAATAGCAATTAGAGCGCGAGTGATCGGGCCATTAAGTGCGTAATTAGATCTAAACTGGTCAATTAAAAACATATTATATTGGCGCAAAGTCCGTGATGGAACATAAAAGTTCAAAGACTCTAACAGTATCGGGCAATCAATATTGCCATTGGAAATATCATAAATAAAAATTATAGATGTAATTAATCTTCTACTTTCTAATGTGTGAAGATTAATTAGCTTACACCTAGAGATATATGGAGGAAGAGGCAGATCGAAGTTTATATCGTATAAACAGTACTTCATGAATATTTTTTGCACACGTTCGACTCTCTTATTGTGTACCTCATAATAAGGACTCCATATTATGGAACCATACTCAAGCCTTGACCGCACAAAGGCATTATATAATAGTTTTTTAGTATATGGGTCCTTAAACTCGGATCCATTTCTTTTAATAAAGGCCAGTAAGGAATATGCTTTGGGGATAATAAAATTTAAGTGCTCGGTGAATGTAAAAGACGAATCAAATACAACACCTAAATCCCGAATTTTATTCACCCTAAGTAACGGCTTATTAGAGACATAGTAAGACGAAATCAATTTATTACATAATTTGGAATAAGTTATGTAATAACATTTGTTGGCATTCAGCGCAAGCTTATTTTTACAGCACCACTCATTAAAATTATTTAACTCAGATTGTAGTATGAGAGTATCAGACTCGTTCTTGATTCTGAAAAAAATTTTCAAATCATCAGCGTAAAGGAGATAATTGCATTGCTTGAAACAAGCACTTACATCATTGATAAAGAGAATAAAGAAAAGTGGGCCAAGGATACTACCTTGGGGCACACCTGAGGTTGCTACATAAGGCGATGACTTTACGTTGTCAATAACAACAAAATTTATCCTATTGGATAAGTATGAATAAATCCATTGTAAAAATGTTGAGTGGAAACCCATTTTTCGCAATTTAGCCAAGAGAGCTTTGTGCGAAACTCTGTCAAAAGCTTTGGATATGTCCGTATATATGCAGTCAACTTGACAACCATGAGTAAAAGACGAGATGCAGTAATTCGAAAAAACGACCAGATTAGTTACTGTTGAACGCCCCGGAACAAAGCCATGCTGACATGGGCAAATATAACGCTTAACTGTGGACGATAATTTAAACATCACCGTTTTCTCAAAAAGTTTTGAAATCACGGGGATCTTCGATATTGGCCGATAGTTTGTAACGTCAATTTTACTACCACTTTTATGAATAGGTTGAATAAAAGTAGTTTTCCATTCATCCAAAAATATACCAGACTTTAATGATAAATTAAATATATGCAACAAGGGCTCTGCAACGGAAGCTACACATTGCTTCAGGAAAAAAGATGAAAATTCTTGATAATCACATTGCTTGGAGCTCTTGATCGTCTGAATACTTAAGATAATATCATCAATATCTAGAACTAATGAGGAGAAGTCGAAACAAGACGTTATCTCATTCAACATATCCCCGTCGTCATTCCATAGATAATCAGTAGCAAAGTTTTCTTTAAAAAATTCTGCAAACAAATTGGCTGAATCACTAGACGATGATGAATTCTTGCCCTTGTAAGACACAGACAACGGTATTGTTGAAACCGATTGTTTGGAGCGAATGAAATTCCAAAACGATTTAGGATTCGATTTGATATTATTTTCGAAATTGAGAATATATCTATTGTACAGAAACTTATCAAGACAATTAAACTCCTTCGCGTAATTCAGATATTGTTGCTTGAGTTCGGGACTTCCTGATTTTTTAAAAAGTTTATGATATTTATTACGCAAATTTTTTAGAGTCTTTAAGCTTTTGGTATACCACGGCAACTTGTAAACCCTTGCCGGGAAACGAGGAATATTAATATTCATTATTTCCGAGATATTACTTTTGAATAAGTCAAAGCAGTCTGAAAGATTGCGATTATTAAAAAGAGACTGCCAGTCAATATTTGAGATCAAATTATTGATCAAGGCAAAATCACATCGGCTATAGTTGAAACCAACTTCATTATTGAGTTTAATATTTCCAAATTCATAAAACTTAATCTCCAATATCAATGGTACGTGATGTTTATCAGTATTAGATAACGGGCAGAGAGAACGAATTAAATTATAATTAAGATCATTACTAACAAATATAAGATCGAGGATTACAGCTTCTATCTTTTCATTCGCAGTGCAGATGCGCTCTGTCGTTACCTTGTGACCCAAATAACTTACTTCTTTTTTAAACAGCGAACACTTTTTGGGACTTTGTTTCAAACCAGCGCCAGCTATTCTCTGGAAAACTTCCTCCAAGTTTTTAAGATGTTCATCAAAGTTCTTTCCCAACACCAAGCATGTTTTCCAATGTAGGCCTTTCAATGCCTGATCCATGAGTCTCAAAGTAGCTGGTGTATTACAAATCCCAACAGGCATCACTGTAAATTGCCAAAGACCATCTCCGACACTGAAGGCTGTTTTCTCTTTGTCTTCCTCCTTCACCTCCACTTGCCAGTAGCCGCTTTTCAAGTCCAGTGTGGAAAACCACTTCGTTCCAGATAGCGAGTCAAGAGTATCCCCAATTCTTGGCAATAAGTACCTATCCTTTTTCGTAACATCATTCAACTTCCGGTAGTCCACACAAAACCTTATTATTCCATTCTTATTCTTCACAAAAGTACCACTGGTGACCTTCATGCACTAGCTGATGGTTCGATTACGCCACTGTCGCTAATTTTTTGTATGATTTGACTCACAACTTCCCGCTTCGCCAGTGGAACACTACGAGAAGCTTGACGGAGCGGCCTCGCATCTCCAGTGTCAATTTGATGTTTCACAACGTTGGTGCGTCCAGGTTTGAACGATCCTGGTCAAATATATTTGCGTATGTCAAGGATGACTCGATACCGATTTAATGTTGATTATTACATATTATTGAATATGTATTTATTGAATATTAATTATAAAAGTAATTAAAAAGTAGTACATGAATGAATATGAAATAGCGAGACTGACTAACTCCTACTTGACAGCTTGGCCTCTCCTGACCCCTCGTCCGTCTCGGATGATGCCAGGTCACCTTCATCAATAATGTCTATTTCGGGACCAAGAATGCGCCATGGACTCATATGATCGTTGCTCACCTCGTTGCAATATTTTCGCTGAGTTACTGTATTATCTGGCAAATCTTCCACCGCATATCGGTCAGAGTTCTAAACCTTCGTTATGACATAACGACCCTTGAATGACGAATCAAGCTAGTGGGACACACCCGTTGCAGTGGGTACGTATTCAAGATACACCAAATCTCCCACATTGTATTCACGCGGTTTTGTATGTTTCTCGTCGTACCTCTCTTTCCGCCGATTACGCTCTTTGTTGATGTTTACTAATGCTTCCGAACGTTTTTCTTCTACACTGATGTCATTACATTCGATGTTGTCATGTATTGATTGTATCACCCGATTCTGGGAAACATCTCTCGGGTTGAAGTTGAAAATAAGTTCATTTGGACAAAACTTAGTTATGCTATGGCATTGAGAGTTGACCGACCATTGAATAGTAGGTAAGGTCAAGTCCCAATCCTTCTCTGTCTTGGTACTGCATTTGATTGCACTAAGTATCGTCTTGTTGACCCGCTCTGCCTGTCCTGTTCTCACAGCAGTTTTCACATGTTGAATACCATATTTCCCAATGAAGTCTTGAAACATCTTGGATGTGAATGCCGTGCCCCGGCCGGACACAATACTCAACGGTTGTCCAAAAATTGCCATTGCATCTTCCAAAGCTTTCACCACTGGTTCGGATTTTGTATTACGCGTTGGTTTCAAAATGATGTATTTGCTGAAGCTACACACGATCACCAAAACATGAAGATTGACCCGCTTGCTCTTGGGGAACGGACCCAAATGATCGATGTGGATGCTACGGAACGGAATAGGCAAGACCTCACCAAGATGTAGTTGACCCTCCGGTTTACCTCCCTTTACCTTAAAGAGACAACATTCTTCGCACGCATTAATATAAGTTTTTACATACCTTCCAATCCGAGGAAACCAGAAATGTTTCCCGATTCGATCAATCGCTTTCTCAAGTGCGAAATGCCCAACGTCATCGTGCCACGCTTTTATACTGTATCTGCTTTTCTTCATCGTTGTCGGGTGGACGACCACTCCGTAACACATCCGCAATTTTCGCACTTTGTCGTCCTGAATTTGCATTGCGTATAACCAATCAGGACTTTCATCAACTGGTGTAACTCCCATCACCCTCTCTGCAACTGTAGTCATCACCTTTTCAGGTTGTACTGGTGCTCTGCTTAGCCCGTCTACATGAGCCATTTGCGCCCCTGCCCGATGCACACACTTGAAGTCAAACTCTTGGAGTTTTAGCCACCATCTAGCTATTCATGGTTGAACAAGCATTGTTACTTTAGTTGCTACTAAGGCATGACAATCGGTTACCACGATAAATGGCCTACCCAAAAGATACACTCTCAACCGCTCCAGAGTTTCGACGATGGTCAACACTTTTAACTCATGGCTGGCGTACTTGGATTCAGGTGCACTGCATTGACGACTGAAGTACTGAACTGGCTTTAATCCCTCTGTTTTGCGCTGTAGTAATATACCAGACAAACCATGGCTACTAGCATCTGTGTACACTTCATGTTCTTTGGCATTATCAAACATCGCCAACACTGGATCTCGTGTCAATGTCATCTTCAATTCGCTGAACGCTTTTTCCTGCTCCTGTGTCCACTTGAACACCTCGTCCTTCTTGAGTAATTTAGTTAATGGTCTCGATATGTTACTATACTCTGGGATAAATCTTCGGAAGAACCCCGTTAATCCAAGGAACTGCCGTGTATTTGTCGGTGTAGTTGGTGTAGGGAATTCCTCCACGCACTGAACTTTGTCACGTCCAGGCCGTATGCCTTCGCCACTCACACTGTGTCCTAAGAAGGTTACCTGCTTTGCCATGAACGCACACTTGGAAGGGCGTAACGTTAGCCCGGCACTTCGTACTGCCATTAGAAATTCTTCTAATACCTCGATGCCTTCATGTTCGGTTACTGTGGCAATGATTACTTCGTCAGCGTAATTGATAATTTTATCCCGGTGATTCAAATATCTTACCAGGTTGACTACCATCTCTTGGAACACCATGGGGGCATTAACTAACCCAAACGGCATGACTTTGTGTTCGAAGAGGCCATCCGGAGTCAAAAATGCAGTATATGGCCGACTAGCTTCTTTTAGTGGTATCTGGTAGTACCCGGCAGTCATATCCAGCGTTGTAAACCATTGATTACCTTCTAATCGTGCCAGTTATTCTTCCACAATTGGCATAGGGAACTGTTTTTTCACGGTCACTGCATTTAAGGCCCTGAAGTCCACGCACATTCTATCTTCGCCGTTCGCCTTCTTCACCAAAACCACTGGTGCTGCATGCGGAGAAGAACTTGGCTGGATAACGTCACAACTTAACAACTCTTTGACTATCGACGACAATATCGGCCTATGTGACAACGGAACTTGATATCTCTTATCCACAACTTGTTCTTCGGTTGTAACTTTGATTTCCATTTCGGTTGTTTTACACCGACCTATACCTCTTAGATCTTCAGAGAAACAATCGTAATACTTGTTCAACAAACGCTTGACCCCGTCATGTTCTACGCTTTCACCTAATACGTTGACTGACGAATTACTATCAGATGCTTCTATATTTAGCACACCTGATTCGATAACTACCTTTGTATCATGCATAATATCACGACCCAATAACTTTTGATATGGCATAAATCAATCCGGTGCTACCAACAACGACAATTCTACTAAACGATCGTCAACCATTGCATTTACTTTTACCTTTTCCTTTGTCTCGACGAATCCACCTCCGAAGCCTGTGAGCTGATGAGTTTCGTGCTCACGTTCTACTTCACTAGGAATCTCGCTCGCTGCCACCAGTGAATAGTCGCTACCGGTATCTACAAATGCTGGCACTACCTTGCCCCAAACCATAACTTGTTTCATAAATGGTGGGGGTGTTGCGCATGGCGCAACCAAACTTGCTACGGTATTCTTACCTACGTTACACGACTTTGACTCGTGCCCAATCTTATTACATTTGCTGCATCTGGGTTTACGTAATGGTTGAGGACACTTCGCTGCTAAATGTCCAGTCTCGTTTCAATTAAAACACCTAATGGACTTTCTCACCTGTCCTGTACTTGTTTCGATTTCTTTCTGTTGATGCTGTTGCTCTATGTTGAATGCTGGTTTAACTCCAACGGACGTTGCTGATAAACTTTCAATTGCTTTCAACAGATCGTTACGTGTATTAAATTTTATTGCTAACAACGTCCGCGACAAATGCGGATCGTTGAGCCCCCCAATGATGTACGAATTAATGATGCTTGGTCCATTTCTGCTCTACGACCAATATTAAGCATGGAGTAATACTAGTATTTCATAGACTCACCTTGCTTTCTTTTGCGTCTGTCCATTTCACGGTGTACATCCGCTACGTTGACTTCACTTGGAAAATCCATAGTCAATGCTTAAATAAAAAGTCGCCATGAATTGAAAGGGGGTTGAGAATCTGCCCAATCAGCTGCGACACCCTTTAGTTTTGGCTGTGTTGCAAATAACATTTCGTCCTCTGTCCGCTGATATATCGCACTCAATTTTTGCGATAACTGCTTTGCTGTTAAATAACCCTTAATGGATTGAACTCGGGTTATATGCTTATAATTTTCCTCATCGTATACCTAATCGTATCACTATACTGCCTTGCTGGTATAGAATGCCCTAGTTCATGACTCAACTGGCCAGTGTGTGGGGTGGATGAGCCCACTGTTACTCCTCCCCACTCTAAATTCGACGGTTGCTGTATTGCTGTCATTACGTTGTAACTTGCAGGCATCATGTTACCTGTTCCGACTACCGACGTGAATGCTGATTGATCTGTAATATATGTGCTGGTAATGTGGACCTCTACGCGTTGGCGATGGCGAGTACCGAAGAAGATTTAATGATGAGCTGTACGAACTATACGCAGACATCAACATAGTCCAGCGAATCAAACGCAGCGGCTGCGCTGGCTAGGCCATGTTATGCGAATGAAAGATGATGCTCCGGCCAAGAAAGTGTTTCTATCGGAACCCGCCTATGGAAGCAGAGGTAGAGGGGCGGCCCCCACTCCGTTGGAGGGACCAGGTGGAAGACGATTAAACTCCCTTGGTGTGACCAATTGGCGCCGGTTGGCGGAGCGAAGGAGCGACTGGCGCGGCTTGTTGGACGGCCATAACCGTTTAGACGGTTAAGCGTCAATTAAGTAAGTAAGTAAGTAATATGCCATATGATACTGGCACAATGTTGCCTGTTGCTGTGTATGACGTTTCGCTACATGTAGCGCCGGAGTTTTCTTGCGCATAGCTAGATGTTGCGCCGGAGTTTGCTTGTGCATCGCTACATGTTGCGCCGGAGATTGCTTGCTCATTGCTACATATTGCGCCGGAGTTTTTGGGTGCTCCGCTACTTATTTGCGTTTGTTATACTTGATTCAACTGCGCTGTTGTTATTTGACTTATACTAATTTCACACAGACGGCTTATTGAATAATAAAGGCAATTTTCTACATTAAGACGCTTATTGAGCTCAATCTTCCCTACAATATTCGAATCTATTATTATTTCATTAGTAGCTAATCGAATGCCTAATGAAGTCAAAAGCACAATGCAACTCTGTTGGCAGCGTTCCGCTTCCGTTTCCGTTTCTTAGTTTTCAAAGCAAATGTCATTGTCTGCATGGCGGAACGATACAAGGTGGCCGCATCGAACAGCTGATTATAACCTTTTTTATTTGATTTGATACATCAACTACCGGCGCAGTACGATTTTGACATTTGTCCATCGAATTTACAAGTACATGGAATTTTTTTGTTTGTAGGTATGTCACCATGCTCCCACCTTGTATCGTTCCGCCATGATTGTCTGTCTCATCCTTCATACTAATCGAGCAGTTACTTCTGTGTGAAAGCAAAAAATTTACGATTTCATTAGCAGGTGAAATGAGATCATTAAGTTTCTGTGTGAAAACAGTATTACCGTCTCCGCCATGCTGGTTACTATATCACGCAATTCTTTGAATTGATTCTGCCAATTCGTCTCGTTGTTTTGCATTTCATCGACTTCGTCCTCGTCTAATTCATCTGCCTCATAAACTTTTATCAGCTTAGCAACTTTGCGTATCTTATTGCCAGAAACTGATAATCCTTGTTGTTGTAACAAACGATTTAGCTGATCCACCTTAAGTGTTGAAAATTTAATTTTACTTGCCATTATTACGAGTTGATTTTGCACAATGGCAGTTTCCTTTTCGTTATTAATGACCGGAGCAAATATTAATATCACCATATCACCTTACTTGTTGCTTGCTGAAATCTTTTTTTTCTGCGTTACACCAATTTTTTTGGTCTCCGTTTTTTCGCCACGATGATTCGTGCTCACAAAATTACCAACGTTGCTCGGTTGCGTTGTGAACTCACACTTCCATTCCAAACACAAAGCATTCACATACATACATACGTATGTTTCTTTAACTGGAATGAATACTGTGAGCGTCTATCGCTCAGTCCCTCTCACTATTCACGGCTGCTCTCGGTTGCTACAAAA
>JARSSU010030062.1:0-13392 GCA_029619165.1 Eurosta solidaginis | reverse complement strand
ATTATTATATTTTTTAGTTTTTGCGACTGAATCACGCCAGAACGGCTACACGGATTTTGATGAAATTTGGGACACAGACAGTAGTCTACTAGCGAAATTTTTTTCGAGATCTAAACAATTTTGGAAAAACGAACAGCGGCACTTCTCCTCCCGCCATCCGCCCTCCATCAATTGTTTTTATTAGCACGCTTTTATTAGCTATACCTGTATGTTTATTTGTAACTCTTCATTCGCTCCAACGCGCCTGCTGCCTTATTCAAATGGTTCTACAATTAGCTTCGCCTTATTTGTAATCCCGTTGGGGTCATATCGAGACCCTTCCGGGATCATTTTTGAATGGTCCGGGATCCCGCCGACGTCATTTCGGGACTTTTTCGGTACTATTTCGGGATAATTTTGGGACCCTTCCGGGATCATTTCTGTATAGTTTTCGGGATCCCGCCGAGGTCATTTCGGGACTTTTTCGGTACTATTTCGGGATAATTTTGGGACCCTTCCGGGATCATTTCTGTATAGTTTTCGGGATCCGTCCGGGATCCCGTCGGGGTTATTTTGGGATATTTTCGGGACTATTTCGGGATCATTTCGGGACTTTTTCGCGAACATTTAGGAACCTTTCCGGCAACATTTCTGGAGAGGTTTCGGGATCCGTTCGGCATCCAGTCGGGGTATTTTCGGAATAATTTGCGTACTTTTGAGAGATAAATTCTTGGTTTCCGGGGTCATTACGGGACTTTTTCGGGGTCATTTTAGGTCCCTTCCGCCATTATTTCTGGATGGTTTTCGGGATCCGTCCGGGATCCCGTCGGGGTCATTTCGCGACTTTTTCGGGATCATTTGGGGTCCCTTCCGGCATCATTTCTGGATGGTTTTCGGGATCCGTTCGGGATCATTTCGGGACTATTAGGGGATCATTTGAAGGCCTTTCCGGCATCATTTCTGCATAGCTTCCGGGATTCGTCGGTGATCATTTCGGGACTATTAGGAGATCATTTGAAGACATTTCCGGCATCATTTCTGCATAGTTTCTGGTATCCGTCTGGGATCTCGACGGGGGCATAGTTTCCGGGGTTCGTCCGAGATACCGTCGGGGTCATTTCGAGACTTTTTCTCGACTAATACGGGATAATTAGGGGACCCTTTCGGCATCATTTCTGGATGGATTTCGGTATCCGTCCGGGATCCCGTTAGGGTAATTTCGGGACAATTAGTGGATCAATTCAAGAACTTTCCGGCATCATTTCTGCATAGTTTGCGGGATCCGTCGGGGATCTCGACGGGGTCATTTCAGGACTATTTCGGGATCATTTCTGCATAGTTTCCGGGATTCGTCCGAGATACCGTCGGGGTCATTTCGGGACTTTTTCTCGACTAATACGGGATCATTTGGGTTCCCTTCCAGCATCGTTTCTGGATGGATTTCGGTATCCGTCGGGGATCCCGTCTTGGTCATTTCGGGACTTTTTCTCTAATAATACGGGATTATTTGGGGACCCTATCGGCATCGTTACTGGATGGTTTTCGGGATCCGCGCGGGATCATTTCGGGACTCTTAGGGGATCATTTGAGGACCTCTCCGGCATCATTTCTGTATAGTTTCCTGGATCCGTCGGGCTCTCGACGGTGTAATTTCGGGACTATTTCCGGATCATTTGGGGTACCTACCGGGATCACATCTGGATGGTTTTTGGTATCCGTCCGGGATCCCGTCGCAATCATTTCGGGACTTTTTCGTTATCATTTGGGGTACCTACCGGCATCATTTCTGGATGGCTTTCGGTATCCGTCCGGGATCCCGCCGGGGTTATTTCGGGACTTTCTCGGGATCATTTGGGGTACCTACCGGCATCATTTCTGGATGGCTTTCGGTATCCGCCCGGGATCCCTTCGGGGTCATTTCGGGACTTTTTCGGAATTTTTTGGGATCCCTTCCGGCATCATTTCTGGATGGTTTTCGTGATACCGTCGGGGTAATTTCAGGGCATCATTTCTGGATGGTTTTAGGGATCCGTCCGGGATCCCTGCGGGGTCATTTTGGGACTATTTCGGGATCATTTTGGGGTACCTACCGGCACATTTCTAGATGGTTTTCGGTATCCGTCCAGGATCACTTCGGGGTCATTTCGGACTTTTTAGGGATTTTTTGGGGTCTCTTCCGGCATCATTTCTGGATGGCTTTCGGGATTCGTCCGGGATCCCGTCGGGGTCATTTCGGCATCATTTCTGGATTTTTTAGGGATTCGTCCGGGATTCCGTCGGGGTCATTTCGGAACTTTTTCTCGACTAATACGGGATAATTTGGGGATCCTTTCGGCATCATTTCTGGATGGTTTTCAGGATCCAAGCGGGATTCCGTCAGGGTGATTTCGATATTAGGGGATCATATGAAAACCTTTCCGGCATCATTTCTGGATAGTTTTGGGGATCCGTTCGGATCCCGACGGGGTCATTTGGGACTATTTCGGGATCAGTTTGGGGTACCTACCGGCATCATTTCTGGATGGTTTTCGGTATCCGTCCGGGATCCCGTCGGGGTCAATTAGGGATTTTTTGGGAGGTTTGGGGGATACCGTCGGGGTAATTTCAGAACTTCTTCGAGATCATTTGGGGTCCCTTCCGGCATCATTTCTGGATGGTTTTCGGTATCAGTCCGGGATCCCGCCGGAGTCATTTCGCGACTTTTTCGGGATCATTTGGGGTCCCTTCCGGCATCATTTCTGGATGGTTTTCGGGATCCGTCCGGGATCCCGTAGGGGTCATTTCGGGACTTTTTCGGGATCATTTGGGGTATTTTTCGGCATCATTTCTACATGGTTTTCGGGATGCGTCCGGGATCCCGTCGGGGTCATTTCGGGACTTTTTCTCGACTAATTCGGGATCATTTGGAGACCCTTTCGGCATCATTTCTGGATGGTTTTCGGGATCCGTTCGTGATCCCAGGAGGGTAATTTTGGGACTATTAGGGGTTCATATGGGGACCTTTCCGGCATCGTTTCTGGATAGTTTTCGCGATCCGTTCGGGATCCCGTAGGGGTCATTTCGTGACTATTTCGAGATCATTTGGGGTATCTTCCGGCATCATCTCTAGATAGTTTTCTGGATCCGTCGGGGTCACTTCGGGACTTTTTATCGACTGATACGGGCTCAAATGGGGACCCCTTCGGCATCATTTATGGATAGTTTGCGGGGTCCGTCCGGGATCCCGTCAGGATCATTTCGGGACTATTAGGGGATCATTTGAGGACCTTTCCGGCATCATTTCTGGATAGTTTTCGGATCCGTCCGGGATCCCGTCGGGATCATTTCGGGACTTTTCGGGGCTATTTCGGGATCATTTGGGGTATTTTCCGACATCATTTCAGTATGGTTTTCGGGATCCGTCCGGGATTCCCGTCAGGGCCATTTCGGGATCATTTGGGTGTCCCTTCGGCATCATTTCTACATGGTTTTCGGGATGCGTCAGGATCCCGTCGGGGTCACTCGGGTACTTTTTCTCGACTAATTCGGGATCATTTGGAGACCCTTTCGGCATCATTTCTGGATGGTTTTCGGGATCCGTTCGTGATCCCAGGAGGGTAATTTTGGGACTATTAGGGGTTCATTTGGGGACCTTTTCCGGCATCGTTTCTGGATAGTTTTCGCGATCCTTTCGGGATCCCGTAGGGGTCATTTCGTGACTATTTCGAGATCATTTTGGGGTATCTTCCGGCATCATCTCTAGATAGTTTTCTGGATCCCGTCGGGGTCACTTCGGGACTTTTTATCGACTGATACGGGCTCAAATGGGGACCCCTTCGGCATCATTTATGGATAGTTTGCGGGGTCCGTCCGGGATCCCGTCAGGGATCATTTCGGGACTATTAGGGGATCATTTGAGGACCTTTCCGGCATCATTTCTGGATAGTTTTTCGGGATCCGTCCGGGATCCCGTCGGGATCATTTCGGGACTTTTTCGGGGCTATTTCGGGATCATTTGGGGTATTTTCCGACATCATTTCAGTATGGTTTTCGGGATCCATCCGGGATTCCCGTCAGGGCCATTTCGGGATCATTTGGTGTCCCTTCCGGCATAATTTCTGGATGGTTTTCGGGATCCGTCAGGAATCCCGTCGGGGCCACTCCTGTACTTTTTCGGGACTATTACGGGATGATTTGGCGAGCCTTTCGGTACATTTCTGGATGGTTTTCGGGATCTGTACGGGAACCCATAAGGGTAATTTCGCGACTTTTTTCGGGACTATTTCTGAATCATTTTGGGACCACTCCTGGTTAATTTCTGGATGATTTTCGGGCTCTGTCCTGGAATTTTAGTATCATCTTGGGACCCTTCCGGGATCATTTTAGGTCTCTTCGCAACCGGTAGCTTCAGCACACATGCCTTTTTAGATTATGAGCTTTTATGGCCGTGGATTTGCTGCTAATTATTTGTTATTAACATTGGGTATGTTTTATCTTCAATCTAACACAGATTTTTCGTTCTATAATCGTGTAAGGAACTGTTGTAACTATAATTACACTTTTTGTAATATTTTAACCAACTAAATACCCGAAAAAGCAACACTATTTTCGTCTAAAAAATTCTCTTTGGTTTTAGCTAATTGTAGTTTCACCCCGTTCATATCAGTTAATTGAATTTAAAAACAAAATGTATTTTTTTAATTCGAAAAAACTGTATTGTACTATTCATGAAAGCGTGCCTTTCAGCTTATCTCCTCATTTAGGTCTTTTTTTTACTAATTACAAAAATAAAATACATTAGACAAAATAATTTTTAAACAGATAACTTGATAATCAGGCTAACGTGAATAGCACATATATTTTATTTTCTCCTTGCGGACGGGGCCGCGGGTAAAGGCTAGTAATCTTCATAAATACAAATTTTATATTAAAAGTGGCTAAGTTTATGGGTGATACTGAATCCGATCACGGAAGTCGCTATGCTTACTTTTATCTCGCTAAGTGGTTAGGATCTTGAGATATAGACCAAAATGTGGAGTGATAACCCTCGGATGTATTTGTTCAATAGCATTCACTGATAGCTGCTTATGAGTACTTTATTTGGATTCGTACCCCGGGGTAACAAGGGTCTCGAGATATAGGCCAAAGTGTGGACCCGGATACCCCAAGAATGTGTTTATACACTATGGATATCAAATGATAGCTGTTGGTGGGTGCTTTAGTACATGGTAATTATTGCTAGCACTGTGTGACTGTGGTCTCCAGATATAGGCCAAGACGTGGACCCCGATACCCTAGAATGTGTTTATAGAATATGGATAACATATGAAAGCTATTGATTAAAGAAAACTGATTTTTATCTGATATTCGATTTAGTTGCATCAACCTAGCAAAACTGATAAATATGCATGAAATGGTAGCACCTACATATATATGTACATTCGTCCGAAATGATATGCGAGTTCTAAAGCATAAATTCTGTGTTGCTATTATCGGTAATGCTCTGTTGGTGTCACTTAAAGGGTTGCTCTTTTCTGGAAATGGAACTGGGGACGGGACTCAAGCTGGGGCTGGAGCTGGGACTATGACTCAAATAAAGGGTGGAGAGAATAAGAGGAACTACAGAGAGGAGAAAAGAGGGAAGGAGAAAGAGACTAAGAAAGAGATTGCGATAGAGTTAGACGAAGACAAAGATATAGGAATAGATGAGGAAAAGACGTAGAGGAAGGAAGGGTCACAGAGTATGAGAAAGGCTGAGTGAGGAATGAATAAAGGATAAATAAAAAAGATAGAGAGACGGAGGGAGAGCAAGAGGTAAAACCTTCTTAAAAACTATGCAGATAAAGCAAAGTGGGGGCAGAACAACGTTTGCCGGGGCTGCTATTGTACTATATGGGAAAGTTTTTTCTTCGACGTTGGAGCAGCGCACTGCCCTCAAGTGACCCAATGAAACCAGGCTAATCTTGTTTATATGCCCACAACCCGTGGGAACGCCGGTAGGCATAACTTCACGGGAAAAGGCGACTAAATCTTTGCTGATTTGCATGCGTATTTCTCTGCCCTCCCTTTAAGCATGCATTATACGCGTCATAATTAGAAAGGCCATATTGCTCACAGCAGTTCAAATTTGTATTTGTCTACATATAAGGGGCTTAAATTCCTTTTTCAAGGGTCCTCTCTAAATAATCTATGAATTAATATGACAATCTTGTATAGTTATAAACAGCCCATACACAGTTCGCTTTAAGCTCACCAAAACAACTTTTGATTTATTACCAGTCATCTCCAGCTCCATGTTCGTCTGCCATTACTTTATTCTGCCAAAGTTGTCATAACATAATGCTTGAAGCAGATCAATTTATTTATTTTCCCACGACAATATAATCTGCATAGTCCACATTTTGCGTGCCTCCGTAAAAGTGGATTTGTGTCATACCGTATTACATCACGTTCTATAGCGTTGGTCCTAGAATAGATCCTAGAGAGATGCCGCACGTGATGTTGTCCTTTCTGGGTCCCTCGTTCTTACCAGAGAGGAGTACCCTTTCGCTAAAATAGCTATCAATTGCTCTACGCAGGTTAGCAGGTATGATAAAGTTTCCAAACGCTATCACTATCTGCTTCCTGTTCGCAGTTTTAAAAGCATTTATAATATCCAAAGAATGAAGTACAAGAGAATGTGTATGTAAGCGAAGGCTTATTTTGCAATATTTATGTATGTAACGTACATGTGAGGTACTACAAATGTGTAAACAAGGGTGTTGTGTTTTATTGGTATGATATGATGTATGGAGTAATAACGAATGGAGCGTGAGTATAGACACAACATTGTAGCATAATTTGAGAACGAAGTACGTGGTAGAGTTGATATGAACGAAATTACACAGCAACTCATTACTTCGCCTACATATAAATTAAAGTCTCTCAGCACATACACAATTTTTGTGCATGCCAGATCGCAACTTTTATTTGTGTGTTGGATTTAAATGAAGGTGGTCAACGGGATGTTCTACTTCATACTTCATATAACGGTTAGTCAACAATTGGAGAAAATTTCGAAAAAAATTTAGACAAAATAAAAAAAAATCCTAAACAGCAGGCTTCCTTTAGTTTCCTTACTACCAATTATTAGTCATTTTAATGCATAATTATATTATTTGCCTAACTCCCAGAACCTTCTTAAAAAAACATCATCTTTCAGTGGTTAGTCTAAATTTGTAGACATAATATAATATATGTCGAAAATTCCATCATATTGTTGAATTCAACTTTGCGAAACATAATTTCTTCATCTGCTTACTCGAGGCTTTCACCTAGTCGACGGTGTGATGGCTTAGTTGACCGAAATCCACAACATTCGACTATGCGTCTGAGAGATATACGGCATTCCATCCACTCCGTTCTGCCTTATGGGAGCGTGGATGAAACAAACACCTCTAAATATCGAAATGGTTTTAGCTTGATCTCTTTCAGAGACTGATGCATGCTAGTCACGCCATAAATAATGTTATATTTATAATGTTATGTATAATTGGGCGACCTCTGATTCGCTTCCCTGTACTTGAAATTTCATCAAAATCGGTCCAGCCATTTAGGAGGCATTCAGTGACATACACACGTACAAAGAAATATATTAAGATATAAATATAATAACTATTTAATAAAAAAAGACCCTCGCGAAGGGCAGACATCTTGCCGCGAAGCGAGGGTTTAGTCGCTGACCACGGGAATATGCCACCCAGTAGGATGCAGTTTCATATGGATCTCCACGACTGCGGGGGCCTAGTCCTAGGGTGAGCGATGACCAAGATCTGCCCCCTCCCAATCCAGGTGTTATGCGGCACAGTGCCCATCGGATGGTTTGCAGCCGGGAGGTTAATCTGGCTGTATTTGTACGGAGCCTCTCTGACACCGGGCCGCCTCAGAGAGTAGAAAGGTCTTACCGAGGTAAGGGGTCTGCCGCGGCGGACGACACTTTTCCCCCTTTCAATAAGGTGACCCTAAGCTGGCCTCGTCTAGAAAGTGGTCGTACGAACAAGATGAACAAACCAAAACAAACAAAAAGATACTTCGTCCTCCTCCACAGGGAGAAGGACAACAGCATTGGCATGCATACGCCCTAGTGAACGAGGGAGGGCTACCAATGCTACCAACGCTAAAGGGAAGAGCGGAGACGAGCTTCTCTTCCATTATGAGTCGTACTACTTTTTAATTGACGGGGCGCAGCATACATTAAATATGTTTCGGAATATTTACCAAAACCTTATAGGAAGCGTACCCACTTAGAAAAGTTTTTCTCAAGTTTTTTTGATGTCGCTTTACCCTGAACTTGAACTCAGGATAAATAAAAACCCTCGATACATTCGTCCTTACTTGCAGTGTCTTAAAAAATCTTAAATTAATGTAGTTTTTTTAACACAATTTCGTATATTTAGTTTGTATCGCAAAAATTGTTTTTCTTGCTTTTCATCACTATAACAATTAATCATTGAAAAATTGGGTGTGGCGAACGTGTGAGTAGATTTAATTCTTTCCCTATATAATACATGCACGCCTGCTACTAATTAATGATTCTTGTCATCATATGTTTTTCGCATCAATTCATTTTTCTTATTTAGTTCATAATTTGCTATAATTAAGTTAGTTTCAATTAATGAAGAAATTTTGTAAACAGCTGTGAACGATGTTAAATCATATTCATTTAAAAGTAATTAATAAAAGCACAAAAGGTATTTACGTTTACAGTAATATGTGGAAGAATGTCATAATTAAGACGACCTTTTTCAAAACTTATCTTTTATTCAGTAGTTTGGAAGGTTCAAGCAAGTATAGAAAATATGTTCGCCTACACAGCTTAAAATTTATTTTTGAAGAATTTTCTTTCATGCTTCGTTTTAGCTCAATTAAATGAAGCTTGCCATGTCTTATGCTCCAGCATATGTGCAAGGACATAAATATATATGTGCAAGGACATAAATATTGCCTAAAACCTTTGTGATTAATTATATGGACTTCACTATTAAGGTTTTAGAGAAAAGTTTTCTTTATTTGTTTACTCATGTAACATGAGTTTGCAATTATGAACAAAGGAACGTTAATAAATTTTTATACTCAGTTTGAGCAGAGCTCACAGAGTATATTAAGTTTGATTGGATAACGGTTGGTTGTACATATATACAGGAATCGAGATAGATATAGACTTCGATATATCAAAATAATCAGGATCGAAAAAAAATTTGATTGAGCCATGTCCGTCCGTCCGTCCGTCCGTTAACATGATAACTTGAGTAAATTTTGAGGTATCTTGATGAATTTGGTATGTAGGTACCTGAGCACTCATCTCAGATCGCTATTTAAATGAACGATATCGGACTATAACCACGCCCACTTTTTCGATATCGAAAATTTCGAAAAACCGAAAAGTGCGAAAATTCATTACAAAGACGCTAAAGCGACGAAACTTGGTAGTGAGTTGAACTATGACGCGGAATAGAAAATTAGTAAAATTTTGGACAATGGGCGTGGCACCGCCCACTTTAAAGGAAGGTAATTTAAAATTTGCAAGCTGTAATTTGGCAGTAGTTTGAAGATATCATGATAAAATTTGCCAGGAACGTTTACTCCTATTACTATATGTCGCTTAATTAAAAATTAGCAAAATCGGAGAAGGACCACGCCCACTTAAAAAAAAATTTTTTTAAAGTAAAATTTTAACAAAAAATTTAATATCTTTACAGTATATAAGTAAATTATGTCAACATTCAACTCCAGCTAATAATATGGTGCAACAAAATACAAAATAAAAGAAAATTTCAAATGGGCGTGGCTCCGCCCTTTTTCATTTAAATTTCTCTAGGATACTTTTAACGCCATAAGTCGAACAAAAATTAACCATCCTTTTGAAATTTGGTAGGGGCATAGATTTTATGACATTAACTGTGTTTCATGCACACGCCACTTTCGATACACGAAAATTACTGATGAAAAACGTGCAACATACTGAATCACACACACACAAATGCGATACAGTTACGTCATATATAGTATGAAATCATGAGTAAATAGATTACGTACGTCTATAGTATTGTTGACACCAGACGCGATTCGAACGTGATAGCTTTGACACGCAGACACTAAGACACCTGAAACTTTGCATGCTCACAATCAGTATCTACGTATTTTTAAACTCGTTGAGCAGAGCTCACAGAGTATATTAAGTTTGATTGGATAACGGTTGGTTGTACATATATAAAGGAATCGAGATAGATATAGACTTCCATATATCAAAATAATCAGGATCGAAAAAAAATTTGATTGAGCCATGTCCGTCCGTCCGTCCGTCCGTTAACACGATAACTTGAGTAAATTTTGAGGTATCTTGATGAAATTTGGTATGTAGGTTCCTGAGCACTCATCTCAGATCGCTATTTAAAATGAACGATATCGGACTATAACCACGCCCACTTTTTCGATATCGAAAATTTCGAAAAACCGAAAAATTGCGATAATTCATTACAAAAGACAGATAAAGCGACGAAACTTGGGAGATGAGTTGAACTTATGACGCAGAATAGAAAATTAGTAAAATTTTGGACAATGGGCGTGGCACCGCCCACTTTTAAAAGAAGGTAATTTAAAATTTTGCAAGCTGTAATTTGGCAGTCGTTGAAGATATCATGATGAAATTTGGCAGGAACGTTACTCCTATTACTATATGTACGCTTAATAAAAATTAGCAAAATCGGAGAAGGACCACGCCCACTTTTAAACAAAAAAATTTTTTTAAGTAAAATTTTAACAAAAAATTTAATATCTTTACAGTATATAAGTAAATTATGTCAACATTCAACTCCAGTAATGATATAGTGCAACAAAATACAAAAATAAAAGAAAATTCAAAATGGGCGTGGCTCCGCCCTTTTTCATTTAATTTGTCTAGGATACTTTTAACGCCATAAGTCGAACAAAAATTAACCAATCCTTTTGAAATTTGGTAGGGGCATAGATTTTATGACGCTAACTGTTTTCTGTGAAAATGGGCGAAATCGGTTGATGCCACGCCCAGTTTTTATACACAGTCGTCCGTCTGTCCTTCCGCATGGCCGTTAACACGATAACTTGAGCAAAAATCGACATATCTTTAATGAACTTAGTTCACGTGCTTACTTGAACTCACTTTATCTTGGTATGAAAAATGAACGAAATCCGACTATGACCACGCCCACTTTTTCGATATCGAAAATTACGAAAAATGAAAAAAATGCCATAATTCTATACCAAATACGAAAAAAGGGATGAAACATGGTAAGGTAATTGGATTGTTTTATTGAAGCGAAATATAACTTTAGAAAAAACTTTATAAAATGGTTGTGACACCTACCATATTAAGTAGAAGAAAATGAAAAAGTTCTGCAGGGCGAAATAAAAAACCCTTAAAATCTTGGCAGGTATTACATATATAAATAAATTAGCGGTATCCAACAGATGATGTTCTGGGTCACCCTGGTCCACATTTTGGTCGATATCTGGAAAACGCCTTCACATATACAACTACCACCACTCCCTTTTAAAATACTCATTAATCCTTCGTTTGATACCCATATCGTACAAACGAATTCTAGAGTCACCCCTGGCGCACCTTTATGGCGATATCTCGAAAACGGCGTCCACCTATAGAACTAAGGCCCTACTCCCTTTTAAAAATACTCATTAACACCTTTCTTTGATACCCATATTGTACAAACAAATTCTAGAGTCACCCCTGGTCCACCTTTATGGCGATATTTCGAAAAGGCGACCACCTATACAACAACACCACTCCCTTTTAAAACCCTCATTAATACCTTTAATTTGATACCCATATCGTACAAACACATTCTAGAGTCACCCCTGGTCCACCTTTATGGCGATATTTCGAAACGGCGTCCACCTATAGAACTAAGGCCCACTCCCTTTTAAAATACTCATTAACACCTTTCATTTGATACCCATATCGTACAAACATATTCTAAAGTCACCCCTGGTCCACCTTTATGGCGATATCTCGAAAAGGCGAAACACCTATAGAACGAAGGCCCACTCCCTTTTAAAAATACTCATTAACACCTTTCATTTGATACCCATATCGTACTAACAAAGTCTAGAGTCACCCCTGGTCCACCTTTATTGCGATACCTCGAAAATGCGTCCACCTATAGAACTAAGGCCCACTCCCTTTTAAAATACTCATTAACTCCTTTCGTTTGATACCCATATTGCACAAACGAATTCTAGAGTCACCCCTGGTCCACCTTTATGGCGATATCTCGAAACGGCGTCCACCTATGGAACTAAGGATTACTCCCTTTTAAAATACTCATTAACACCTTTCGTTTGATACCCATATTGTACAAACAAATTCTAGAGTCATCCCCTGGTCCACCTTTATGGCGATATCTCGAAAAGGCGACCACCTATACAACAACCACCACTCCCTTTTAAAAACTCATTAATACCTTTAATTTGATACCCATATCGTACAAACACATTCTAGAGTCACCCCTGGTCCACCTTTATGGCGATATTTCGAAACAGCGTCCACCTATAGAACTAAGGCCCACTCCCTTTTAAAATACTCATTAACACCTTTCATTTGATACCCATATCGTACAAACAAATTCTAGAGTCACCCCTGGTCCACCTTTATGGCGATATCTCGAAAAGGCGTCACCTATAGAACGAAGGACCCACTCCCTTTTAAAAATACTCATTAACACCTTTCATTTGATACCCATATCGTACAAACAAAGTCTAGAGTCACCCCTGGTCCACCTTTATGGCGATATCTCGAAACGGCGTCCACCTATGGAACTAAGGATCACTCCCTTTTAAAATACTCATTAACACCTTCATTTGATACCCATATCGTACAAACACATTCTAGAGTCACCCCTGGTCCACCTTTATGGCGATATCTCGAAACGGCGTCCACCTATGGAACTAAGGATTACTCCCTTTTAAAATACTCATTAACACCTTTCTTTTGATACCCATATTGTACAAACAAATTCTAGAGTCACCCTGGTCCACCTTTATGGCGATATCTCGAAAATACGACCACCTTGACAACAACCACCACTCCCTTTTAAAAACCCTCATTAATACCTCTAATTTGATACCCATATCGTACAAACGCATTCTAGAGTCAACCCTGATCCACCTTTATGGCTATATCCCTAAATGGCGTCCACCTATAGAACTATGGCCCACTCCCTCATAAAATACTCATTAACACCTTTCATTTGATACCCATATCGTACAAACAACACATTCCAGGGTTACCCTAGGTTCATTTTCTACATGGTGATTTTCCCTTATTTTGTCTGCATAGCTCTCAACTGAGTATGTAATGTTCGGTTACACCCGAACTTAACCTTCCTTACTTGTTTGAACTAA